>PVIU01024459.1:0-25516 GCA_004026605.1 Ondatra zibethicus
CCCACCCCCATCCCTCCTGGCCTAGGAAGGAGTGCATTCAAAAAGACTCGGTTCTCAAAAAGTTAATACATGCAGAAGAGATAGGTCCTGGTGTCATTGTTTGTGGGTTCTCCATCTGCCAACTTTCGCCGCCACATTCAGAGAGTCTGGTTTGATCATATGCTCATTCAGTCCCAGGCCAGGTGGATTGGTGTGCTTAGTGATTGTTGTCAGGTTTTAAGTAATTGGATTTTCTTACAGTGGAAAAATAATGTTAGATTTTTCTCCCATAATGTTATAAAGATAGCAGTATTCTTTAATGAGTTGTATGGATTATTCCTAAAGGTGGAACGAATCCTTGGAATGGTATCTGAACTTCAGTGTTACTAGGACGCAGTTGTTAACCGTCCAATTTCCCTAAAATATGTCACCGCTTGCCCTTGCATTTGGAGTTATAATCGCATTCTCCCTATTCCATTAACTGCTATGATCTTTGAATTTGTTTACACTTTATCTACTTTCCTTCAGTACTGTCTCCTCACCTCAGCCTACACATACTGGAACTGCCTCAGGCTTATTACTATGATGTAGGGAGTTATTAAAATATGTTAATTTGCTTTCCTGCAATGACTTTAAATTAAGCCCTTATAACTTTCTGCTTTCCAGGCTGTCCTCAGTTCTGTAATACCTGGAATAAGATATCACTCTGTGATCAAGTAGTTACTCAGAAAATTTTAAAATATATTGTTATGACTTTTTTGGCTCATAACTGTGGTCATGTTTACTGTGTAAGCCTCATAATTTAAATGAAACTGGAGGCATCTTGCATGCAAAGGAACTTTGTCCTTGATCAGGTGGGTTTCTGCACAGGTAGTATACTTCCTTATTATCCTTATTGGATAGAGCAAGGCTGAGATGGTGAGGCACTTTTACATGGACACAGAGCTAATCAGAGTCATGCCCCTGCGTGCTTCCAGGCCAGCCTGGATTCAAGGTCAATATCCTTAGTTGCTATAATATATAGCTTTTCAAATGTTACAGTAAGTATAAAGGGACAACCATTTCCTGCTTTAATATTATCTCTCCCTCTCTCCTTACTTTTAGTTAAACAACTAAATCATATTCTATTGGAATACAGACAAAGATCTGCTGTGTCATTATCAATTGTTTTGTACTCAGCTTCCTGTTTTTCCATTATGAGATTAAAAATACAGTCTCACCTCAAACATGATAAGAGAGTATTTCTTTTGGAGCCGAATAAGTGTTAACATGTCTGGAAACACTAATTTAGCTTAGCAAGCTTTCATGTTCCAATGTGAAAAGAAAACATCAAGTTATTATTTTTTAAAAATCAAATTGAAAATGTATGCAGCATATTTTGGTTATGGCTCATTCTCCACCATAATATTTCAGATCTTCCCAACATCACATAACCCACACTTGAGGTCTGAGGGGAGATGTTTGAGGAAGACATCTCACCAATGGTTTCTAGCTAAAGATTGTTCCATTAACATTTCAGTTAATGTGGTTATGATTTTCAATTTTTAGTTAACTCAAAAACTGAACTCAGTGGTCAAGAGTTTTCCTGCAGCCCTCCAGGCTATCTGGTGTCTTTCCTTGAAGACAATCCCGAGCATAATAGATGACTAAAGCTTTAGGTATTAAGCTGCATTTGAGCACACATTCAAAAGTGATTCTTACAAATTTAAAGAATTCCTAATATCAGGGGGAAAAAGGAATTTAAATCAATCTTGGATTGATATATTTTGTATTAAAGTCAAATGAATATTATAATTTTGTGCTATATATTCATTTCTTGGTTTAAAAAGTAGAATGCTTTCCCATTCTAAAATCTGTATGGCCTCAATTGAGGGTGGCATAAAGTAGATTGACGACTGCTGACAGATCTACATGCTGTGCTTGTGAGATAAACACTAGCAACACTGAGAACTATCCATGGGTTTGTCTAGAAAGACTTTTACAATCCAAACAATGAAGTTTAATAATTGTCCCAATTTTGTTCCTCCACAAAACTAAGGGAAAATGCTTGTTAAGAAATAAGTTTTGAAGAATACTATGAAATTTAACCATCACGTATTTAGCTGAAGAGATTGTTTCTCTTTTTATAAATATATGAATAGAATTTATGTTAACCATCACAGTATTTAGCTCAAGAGATTGCTTCTCTTTTTATTAATATATGAATAGTATTTGTGTTAACCTAAGCTTTATAAGATCTAATATACTAAGCATTCCTTTTAACACAGTTTTAAATGAGTTTGCTGTAAAGATTTGACATCCTTGTTACCAACCGAAAGAAAATTTAAACCTCAGGGGAAATGAATTAAAATGAAAAATAAACTATGCATGCAAAATTATGTTCTATCTACCCCTCTAGGGAAAAATAAAATGACAATATTTTATATTGTACTTAAGTAATGAGGAGAGACCATTTACCTTGGCATCCTTTTGAAGAATGAACTTCTAAGGGAGAAAAATATTAACTTAGTAGTCATCACTGACTATCAAATACTAAAAAGAATTCAAAGCAATATTATTTCTCCATACACAACAGTGCTACTCAGAAACTTCATTTTGTTTACTTGGTTTAAATTTTCAATATGGTGGTATTTATATTATTCTTTCTGAGTTATTTTCATATAAAACCAAGTCATACTAAGTGAATACTTTATTCACTTTTTTCATATTGTGTTCATTGTCGATTTTCATTTATGGAGATCCAATTTTAATTGTTATTCAATATTCCTCTTGAAAATTATTTATTTTTCTGCTTTTTAACACATTCTGCTACCTACTTTATACTATTTAATTTGTGAACAGAAACACTTAGTAAAACATAAATTTCAATGTCATGTCAGTATAGGAATGGACAGTCATCACCTATTACTAATATTTGAAGCAGATATGACTTATGTCCATAGATACAAACCTATAGCTATAGATAGAGTTTTCTCTATGTTTGACTATGTTTGTCCAAGGATTTGAAAGAAGGTAGAGTCTCATAAATTCAGTAAATTATTTAATAAAACAAGCCATGCATAAAAGGAAAATCAACATGCTAAAATTGTTTTTTGGTTTGTAGCAGGTTTTTCTTTGGACCAAATGCCAGTTCCCAAGTAATGACACAGAGACTTATCAACTATGAAAGTTTGGCCTTAGCTTAGGCTTGTTCCTAACTAGTTCTTAAAAATTAATTTAACCCATTTGTATTAATCAATATTTTGCCATATGGCTCAGTACATCTCCTCAGTAACATGTGTCCCACTTCCTCCGTGTATTGCCAGCAAATCCACAGCACATGATTCTTCCCAGAGTTCTTATCTCTGCACTGAAGTCCAGCCTCTCCTCTCCTGGTCGTTCATCTGTTTAGTAACAAATCATAAAGGTGCGTTGTCCAGGTAAGGAAGAAAAGGGACACATTTTCACACAGTGGGGTCAATTATCACACATCATAGGTGTATGATGCTATAACTTATGCTGTTACTCTGCCATTAACTCTCATAACTGTACATAGTAGGGTTATATGTGTAATGCCAAAAGTGATTATAATCTGGATAATGACTCATTTATTTTTCCCTCAATGCCTTAGCAATAAGTCAAATATTTCTATACCACAATCAATTTTACATGTGCAAGTAAGATTAAATAGACAAAAGTCTCTTGCTTATGGTATGTATTGTCACTTTGCAGAAATTTAAAAATGATAGCATCCATTAAAAATGATTAAGTTTTCAATCGTGCTAGATTGACAGGAAACTGTGAGTTTGAGTTAGGAAAGAAGTAGTACAAATATGATGAGAGGACTTTAAAATGAGGCTTGTCTCATTGTGTTTATCCTACTTTCATATAAATTTTGCTATGCAAAATCGTTTGCCAATCAGCAATCATCTTCCTATAGCCAGATAAAATACAGACAAGTAGAACGCGTTTGTTCAAAGTCTGCCAAATCAGGTTTAATGGCATTTAATCCACTGTCTTCAACACTGAACAAACTAACAAACAAAACAACACTTTTTGACTCTGTCACCATTATTGTGATAATTAACAAGGACATTAAAGTCTGGCTTAATAAAGTATTTTTCTACTACAAAGCTTAAAATGATCAAATAATTTCTTGAGTTTAACCAAACTTTAAAAATATTCCATATATCAGTGGTAGAATAGATTCTTAGACGATGCCTAGCCCTTTATTTGATCTCTACAACTGAATAAAAATATTAATGAAGAAAAACTAAAGAAGAAATACCCTAGAGTATTATATGTAAACCTAAAATAAAGAAAAAGAGTGCTGATTAATGAAATATATTGTCTGCCCAATTATGTTGGGAAATGAGCCCTGACAAGGGACAGATGCCAATATTTGGCAGATTTCTGTGAAGCGTCATTGATTTGAACATCTTCTGAGGTAGTATTCCCAGTGTTTAGATTTTAAACTGGTATTTCTATGTTCCTTATGCAGTTTTCTTGATAGATTAACTTTTAGATTCCCTTTTGTTTGCAAATGTATCCGTGATGGTAGGACTAAATAAAATTCAGGCATGTCACTTTTGGGAAGATAGCTTGACACACTATAAGACTTCTCTTGAAAACAGTTGCACAAAAATATTAGAGAAAGCACATTAAGAAACATGAGGTGTTAAACTATAAAAATAATAGAGACTGTTCTTACCAGTGTTAAGTACCTATAGAGCTACATTTTATTAGACATGACCTGTTTGCTTATTTATTATTTTATTGTCTCAAAACTAGTGGAGATATAATATGTGTGTTACAAAAAAATTTAATCAGACTTGGAAAATATCCATATATCGCAGAGAAAGCATCGCTTGATGTAGTGTAGGTAATGTTACCTGTCTGCCCTGTGTTAGAAACACAAGACACAGGAGCTGAAGAAACAACCCAGTGGTTCTAGGTTTTGTTTTCCACAAGATCCTTACCTGAACCATGGGCTGAGAGCAGGGAGCTCACAACTGCAGTAACTGGTATACTCACATACATTAACACACACTCTCTCTCTGTCTCTCTCTTTCTGTCTCTCTCTCTCTCTCTCTCCCTTCCTTCGTCTCTTTCCCTCCTCTCTCTCCTCTCTCTCTCTCTCTCTCTCTCTCTCTCTCTCACACACACACACACACTCACAAACACATGGAGAAATAGAGAGATACCCTTAAATAAATATTAAAAATTTATAGCATAAAAGACAGTAAGAGAAGAGAAAGAAAGAGAGACAGAGACAGAGAGAGAGAGAGAGAGAGAGAGAGAGAGAGAGAGAGAGAGAGAGAAAGGGAGAGATCTACAAGTGTCACACTAGCAGTGCTTTTGTCTTTCATAGGTTTGGGTCTAAATCATTTAGTACTTCTATTCAATTAATGTGGCGAGTACTATTCAACATGTTAAACTGTACCCAGATTTTCAGTGTTAATCTCAATTTTCTAGAGACCAAAGACAACTGCCAATAATTAAGGTTAAGGAAAAGACTAAAAATTTTGTCCATAAATCAGTGTCAAATTTCTGCTACTAAAGAACTGAATACAAGCCACATGGTAAAAATAAATAGCTTTAAGTAATTCATCTAATATGTATATTTAGTGCTGTTCCCCTAAGAGCTTTTACTGAGTCAACACTCTTCTTCATGAATTTTGGATCATTCTGTAGATATCAGACAAATATACGGAAATTATAAACAGGAAGATATATAGTTAGTGAAGTTAAAACAGCAGAATTTTAAAATCTACCATAATTTCCCCAATCCATGATCACATCATTTCTTTGTATATTGTCCATTATAAAATTCAGTTCTTTCCTATTATTACAATAATTTTGCTCTTCCCTGTGTGTTTCATAATGAAAACTGAGAGTTATAATTCATATAAAATAGCTTGTTTCAGTATCACTTTAGATATTGTAGTAGTATACTAAAAAAAAAGACTGAGAATTTAGGAGTCTATAGACCCACACAAACACTGTACCATGCCCAGCTTGCTCTCAATCTCTAACTTGATCTATCTGTTTTCATTTGTGACTCACTGAAGTAACATGCATTTGTGGGCCAGCATGTAGGAAGACATCCATGAGGGCTCCAAACTCAATAACCGTGCTTTAAATTTGACTCATTTTTCTGTTTCTGTTCCAAAGTCAAGGAATACTATATTTGCAACAATTGATTGATTTTAAAAGCTATTCCTGTAGTATTTTTTGTTCTGTTTTGTTTTGTTATTGGTTTGTAGCAAGACCAGAGTTTAGCATTATGGGAAATAAATTAAGAAAGATTATAAAAATGTACAAGTAGATCAATCCCAGAAAGTTTTTATGTTTTATTTTAATATATACTATTGAATAACTTCCTAATTTTTAGAAATTCTAATATTTATTATTAGCATCTATTTATTGTACAAAATCGTGAGCTTATGATATTTTCACACATGTATACCACATATTTCATTTATATTTAAATACCTTTTATTATACTATGTTGTATCATCTGCTTTTGTTTCCTTTCTTTAAATCAAATAGACTTACTACTACTTTAATTTCATATGTATGTTATCTATAGCATTTATATATTATATATCATATGTATGTTTTTGATATATTAATATATTTTAAAAATCTTGATTCAACATACTGGGGAAAGCATGTGATAGAGTTTTGTCTTTTTATTTTCATTTAGTCCAAACTAGCTTATAAATCATGCTGTGTAGTAGAGGATGCTCTTCAACTCATCTTTCTGCCTCAGTTATTCAAGAACCTTATTTTGCTTAACATTTTGATGCATATTTCATTCTATTTTTTTCATACAAATGATATAGTTTTGTTCTTCTACATGTCAGAATAAAACTCTCATGAGTGTGTCTATATCATAGTTTCCTAATTCATTCATCTGTTGCCAGGCATTTAGGTTGATGCAATAACTCCACATTTTCAAAGGTAATTTCTTCCTGAAAATAGTGTCAGAACGAGTGTAATATGCCCATGTTATGTCAAGAAGAAAAAGATATACTATAATACTTTAATCTATCTAGGTCACAAATAACATGAATATGTATGCATTTCTGTTGTTTCTGACTTAGAGTTTTTCAGAGGTTTGCCAAGAAATGGCATAGCTATGTTTCTGTATAAACATTCAACAACATCAGCTCTTCTGTATTAAAAGGATTAATATGTATTCTATTTCTTTTGCTCAGTTCTTGTTCTATTCTATACCTTCTAATTTTGATATTAAATTTATTCTTCTACTGGTTATTTCTGTAATATTAAAACATTCATATGGTGATTTTTGGTACTTGCAGAAACTAAAAATGACGTTTAGTGGTCCACCTTTTTTAACCGATATTAAATAACTAAATATCATAGTAATTTCACTTTCAATTTTTTCTATAAAATTGTTCATATATTATTACAATATTCTATCCAGTAAAGCCAATGCAACAACTTTAACCACCTAAAAAAACTAAAACCCAAGGAGGTACAGACAACACAAGCTGTGCTACTTGTATTTCTATCATAACTTGTCAACATAAAAATGCACCTCTCTCCTTTCAACGGGTTGAAGAGGTCATTTATTCTGGGGCCAAATATCAATGACCAAAGTCTGATTTAGGGTAACTAAAATACCATGTTCCAGCACGGTAGCTATTTCATGAGAATTAAATGTGCACAAATCAGAAGAATAATATTTTAAGCTATTTTGAAGATACATGAGTGGAACAGGGTAGCATGTTCCATCTCTGTTATAGGACTCAGATATGTGATGCCATCCTTACACCTGTTCCGATGTTGCAAAATAGATAAATTTGATTTTGTCTGATTGCCATAATAAGGATTTTAGGTCAAACACAGATGTTGACACTAAATTCGCATTGATTAATGATAACATGAAAAATATGGCTGGGATCCTATAATATTTCATTTTTTTTAGTCAGTCAGTCAGGCTTGTAAGATCTTTATCATGGTTATGACATTTTTCTTCTAACTTATATATATTTATTATATAATATTATAAATATAAAATATATAATATTTTCAGTTTTGGAAGCAATTATAGAATAATTAGAGTAAAATTTCCTCTGAAGTTTTATGTGTTAAAATCTCGGATGAGAGCTGATAGTTTCTGGGGAAATGAGTAGTTCTTTGAAGCCATGGTTCAATCTATGGGTTTGTTATTTCATGGATTAACAACATTTTGGCTGTATTTGAAGGTGCGATACACTAAGCACAGGTGATTAAGTAGAGGAAAATTTCACAGGGTGCAGTCTTCTGAAAGATATGAACAGTACCTTATTGTAGTCCCTTTCCTGTTTTATGCCGCGAAGCTCTTGTTTGTGTATCTTTGTTTCATCTAGTTACCTGATTAACTACTTATTTTAAAGAAGAAGGACTGAGAAATTTTTCTTCTCCTCTCAGCTGAGAAAGTAGAAATACTTTCCTATTTGATTTCTGTATCTTATGAATTCTTTTCATCTAACTGTTATTTTTACCTAAAAGTCAATTTTCCAATTTTTGGAGTGTTAAAAAAACTAGTTCCATTGCAATATTTTTTCTTTCTTTTAAAATACTTATATATTTCATTGGTTATTTTTAAGACAAGCATATATGCTGTTTTGTTTTATAAGAAATTGAATTGACTTCATAATCATGAGATACATTATATTTGATATTTTGTCAAATTTACCTGAATAGATGGATATTATTTATCACACCTAATTGTTTTAGCTCTTATGCACAGTTGAGTTACTCTAATAAAAAGTTTATATACTATATATTCTGTCTCCTGAATTCTGCATTACCATTATTATATCCAGTAATAATTAATTAATTTTTTATTTATTTAAATATGTCTCCATTTACTAAATGCTTGATATTAGGTATGGCTCAGTGGCTTGCATCTGTGATCCCAGAACTTGGGAAGCAAAGGCAGGGAATCAGATATTCAAGGTCATTCATAGCAGTAAAACAAGTTTAAGTCTCATCTGGCCTGCAAGAAATCATGTTCCATAAAAGAAAAAATAAGGAGAAAATATTTGATTCTCATGTTTGCTTTCTGGAGTTAAAAGCTGACTAAGGCCCAGTTCTCCCTCTGGATGCAGTCTTTAGGAAACAGTTGAAATACTGCTGACTTGAAATAGTGCATTCTCTGTACAATTTAGAAATCCGGACCTTCAGATTGTATTAAGGCCCTGTGGACTTTAGTTTCCTTTGGCAAAACCTTTCACCCTTGTGTTCCTGGATGACTAACTTAGCTCCAAGTTGAAAGCAAAATTTTGATTGAATGTATTTGGTAGCTTTTTTGTTCTGCAAACCACTTTTAAAATGGGTAATTCTCATCTGGCCAAAAACATAAAATAATGAAATAGTTCCAAGTCTCTGAGGTGGGGAAAAATTTCATGCTTTCATTCATTGACATTAGTTTTGTGAAATCTAGCTTTTTACATGAGAAATATTTGAATGTGTTTGAATATTTGAATATAAGCATATATTACTATGATTTAACTTGCACATATATATATATACATAACATATATAACATGCATTTATATTACGTCTCTTGAACAGTGCATTACCCCTATTATTTATGATATTTGAAATATCATCATCTTCCTAATGAAGGGGAAATGGTATATTGAATTAACAGCAATATTGTCAGCCTACACATGGGTAATCAAAGACTGTTTTCATCACTGAATGTCTTTTGTTATACAGTGTGGCTCATTTATAAATACGTGAGCAGTTATTGAAGTCTCACTTAAACTGAAGAAATATTCAAAATATGAGAAAATTATATTACTCGAGGATTTCATCTTTCAAGCAAAACTGCATAGGAATCAAAGCTGAATAACATCAGTTTAGTGTTGTCTTCATTGTTAACTGCAAAAGAAGCATGTCTTGCGATGTTCTGCAAGACAAAATATAGTGTTAGCTCCTTTTATGTCTCTGCAGCAACTGAATATCAAGTGGCCTCACCTTCTGTGCACCTTGTTGAAAACCATTAGTTATGCACAAAATAGCATTCCGCTCTGGCAAGCATGCTATTCACCTTGCTGGCATAAGACTAAAGGAAGTAATTTTCTGACTCTTAGCAGTTCCAGGAATTTATGTAAGGCGTTCCAATCAAAGACTTCACAAGACACTTATATAATATAAACATGCTCAGGTGATCTTTGCCACTCATCTCTTTCTTTTAACTTTGTCATTATTTCTACTAGATTCTTGGTGGAATTGATGGTTTCCATGAGGCCCTCAGAAAATTTTAAATGTGCCATGCAATCTCTGATGATGTTTTTGTTTTAAAAACTTTTGTTAACCTTATAATAAATTGAGAGAATGATTTTATAATCAGATCATCAAAATGAGATCATCTCAGTGACTTTGCCAGCATCTTATTAGTATAAATGTAGTATTTTCTACTTAAATTACAATAATGGATGGAGCTTTTTAATGACATTGGCTGTGGAATTCAAGAAATTCCTATTTATAGATGAGCAATTCTCTGACTCAAATCTCACATGGTTCTTTTTAGGGCAAATGACTATAGAAATAACTCAAGAAAACAAAATAAGATTTTCTTTCTTTTTTTTTAAATTTCATTAGAACTTAAGGAACTTTGAGAACTGCATCGCATGTAATGCCATATTCAAAACTATACAAACTGCTTTGCTTTCAAACTGGAGTTGTGCAAAATAAGTCCTTTATGCTTAATGAGAAACACTTAACAGAAACATAAAATAAAATACTGGTGACAAAGTTTCTATTGTTCTTTGTTGAAATGCTTTTTTTGTGGTTGCTGGCAAAGCTGTCTTAATGTTTATACTGGTAAGATTTGTGCAAATGTTGAGAAGTCAACACTGAAATTTATCTCTTTTGCCTATTATATAGAATTTAAAGCACATTTTAAACAAACATCAACAAAAGCTTCTACTTTATGAGCGTTGGTTCCTATGGCATTTACGTTTTTACTTTTTGAGTGATATATCCATGACCATCTCTTTCCTGCTTGATACTGTTGGATATTGTTTATAGTTTCATGGAGTTAAAATATAATAAAGTTATGGATTTGTACTTTATGTTTTCTTTTCTTGTTTTATTTCTATTTTATTGAGAGCCCCATACAATTTAGCCAGTGGTTTTTCTGACCTTTATGTTGTTTTATATGGTAAATTTACTCATCTACCAGTTTCACTACCAGAAGTAGAATAAGCTATTTGTTTTTATTTGAACAACAAATAAAGAACTGGCTTTCCAGTATTTCTGACTATAGGAATTTACAAGGTCCTGGAGGAGTGGTAAGGAATATGGGTGATGCAAAGATACGAGGAAATCCAAGTGAGCAAGCTTGGTGAGTTCCCTTTTCTGGTTATTCATTAGTGGATCTAGCTTCTGTAACTACTCCATAAATTGTTTGATACTCTATCTAGTAATTTTTCATTATACGGAGGAGAGATTTATGCCATGCCCATCTCGTCTCTCTTTATAAGGAATTCTGCTCTCCCAAGCAGACCAGCAGATCAACATATGCCTTTCCAGTCTTGACATCTTGATTGTATATATCTTTATTTTTAAAAACCCTTCTAAGCATGCTAAAGAAACATAACTGTATCTTTCTTCCTAAGATATTCTTATCTGTATGAATAATAGGTTTTTATTATTCTTGCTCTTCGTGTTTCATATTTTATGTTATAATAAATCCTTTCTAGTACTAGCAATTGTTAGTCTTATTGTGTCTAATGCATATTCTCCTTTTCATTTGACAAATATAAATACATAGTGTATGAAGGGCGTGATGTTGTCCACAGTTTCAAGTCTTTACTTAGATCATTGAAACTGTCCATTGTGGGTTAGATAAGACCATAATAAATATTTTTGCTCATTCTTTGAAAAATTCTCTTGCATATACAATTAAAGATATTTTACAGGCAATATTTAAGATTTCCAGCTACCCCCAATGATCTTTCTGAAACATATTTCTTTTCAAATTTTATTTGCTCCACATTTTAAAAAAACTCGTTGACCACTAAGTTCTATCAGTATCATTAGCTGCCCATATATTTATGTGCATGGTACTACATACTGAATGTGGAAAATTTATAAAAGACCAAACCTCCAAACAAAGAATGTCACTTCCTCCTCCTGTAGTCACCAGCTACAGATAGATTCTCAGGAGGGAGCCAGTTTGCTCCTCTGTCCCCCAAACTGGAAGTTCTAGCTGCCTTGATTTTGTGCAGATAACACCAGATACTGTGCGTTCATGAATATATAGGCCATGTCGTGTCAGAAAGACAACATTTTCAATACTCTTCCCTATCTTCTGATTCTCACCATCTTTGCAGCTTATTTTTTTTGTGTTTCCAATGTCCTAGTGGGGAAGTTGATAAATATGTCTTATTTATGACCCGAGAAATGGCACTGAAGGTACAAGCACTTGTTCCTTTTAGACATGACACTGGTTCTGTTCCTGGAACCAACATGGCAGCTCACAAACATCTGTAATTATATTTTATGGGACCTCTTACTTTCTTCTGACACCTGCATTCACTAGTGATGCATGTGGTATGAATACATGCATGCAAGCAAAACACTAATACAAATTAAATAAACCAATGCTATTTAAGAATGACAAAATCATTTTCATTTAGTACTAAGTGCTCACACTCATCAATTCTCAGCACTTTAACCAACCATTTTTTTTAACTTTTTACATGTTTATTTATGTCTATTTACTTTGTTCTTTTCCTCTATGGAAATAGAAAGGACTATCTATCCTTAAATATGCCAATTTGAATTCAGCATGCAAGGAGCTTATTGTCATATACTTCCTATGGAAAGAATAAATAACAAAAATACTGTGCTCACATTAGAAACCTCAAGTACCTTTTTAAGGAGTTCATCCTTTCTTAAGCAACCATGATCCCACTATGTCATCTGTTTGTAAAAAATCTAAGCTTTTAGTATCAGAAGCCAAAAAGGACAGGCTGTTTTATGCTCACACATACAAAAAAGTTTTCCTATAAGTGTGTCATGTCCTCTGTCATGGTAACTGTTCTGTTGCTGTGTAGAGACTCCATGAACAAGGCAACTCTTATAAAAGAAAACATTTAACTGAGTATTAACTTCCAGGTTGAGAGGGTTAGACCATGACATCATGGCAGGAAACATACAGAAATTATGTTGGAGCAATGCTGAGAGTTTTACATTCTAATTCACAAGGAGTGTGTGGGGTTGGAGGAGGCAGAGAGAGAGGGGGGGTGGAGGGGGGCTTTTGAAAAATCAAAGTGACACCCCTCATCCAAAAAAGGACCTTCGTAATTCATCCCAAAATGTTCCAATAAAATGTGACCAAACATTCCAACATAGAAGTCTCTGGGGGCCATTTTCATTCAAACCACCTCATTCCATCCCCTGCTCCCTATTCCTGAAGGCAGGAAATGTGTAGTGAGGAAATACAGGTCAAAATGAGACTGAAAATAGGAAGGCAGACTCCAAATCTTTCAAATCCATGCTTGATGTTAAAGTGTGATGATTTAATTAGATGATTCTTCCCTTTCAGGTTTGCTTACTGCCACACACTTCTGTCTGTTGTACTGGTTCCTATGAAAGTTTGCAGTTCTCCTCAGCAGTTATTCTACAGATCTGGTGTCTCCAGTGTCTTGGAGTCTCCAGTCCAATCCAGGCTTCAACGTCATAACGGGTACAATTACCACTTGGGGTTTCCATTCAGGGAAACATACGGGGCCTCAATGGCTTTCTCAAAAAGAAGATTCCAAAACCACTTCCCTATATCATTTTTGACTGTAAAGCCAATATTAAGTGGGTAAGGCTACCAAGTTCTCCAGTTTGCTAGGACTGAAACCTGACACCTTTTTGAATTACAAATGTATAAACTTTCCTTGTTGTCCAGACCTGAGAATTCCTTCATGCCTTTTCCTTTCGCTGGTTTTAGGATTATCTGGGTCAATACAAGCCTTTCTTTAAATCTCTCCTGTCAATGACATAAACCCCAAAACTCTTCAATTTAGCTGTAGTCTGATTCTCAGAACAAGAGCAAGAAGCAGCACCCCCCCTTCTTTCAAAAAGGCACAAGAACAATTTCTAGGACATTTGCTAAATTTGTCCTTCCTGAAACCTCTTGAGCTGGATGTTTATAGTTCAAATTGCTCTCAGCACTACTGTCTTCCATGTTTCTACTAGGATTTCTACTAGGATTTTCCATTTAGTCCCACATGAAGTGTCCAAACACCTTCTGGTTCAAAATAGAAGACTGTTTTTTATTTATCCACCAAACAAAATGGTCAGGCCTGTCATGGCAATACTCTAATCCTCGGCATCAACTTCTGTCTCAGTTACTCTTCTATTACTGCAAAGAGACATCATGGTCAGGCAGCTCTTATAAAATAAAGCATTTAACGGGGGCCTTGGTTGTAGGTTAAGAGGCTTTGACCATGATCTTCATGGCAGCAAGCCAACAGACACGTTGCTAGAGCAGTAGCTGGGAGATTTACATTTTGATACAAGGGCAGCAAGCAAAAAGAGACAGCAGGACTGCCTTGGGCTTTTGAAGTCTCACAGCCCACCCAATGTGACATGCTTCTTCCAACAGGGCTATACCTCCTAATCCTTCCCAAACAGTACACTTGGGGCCTATTTTTCTCACATTGTGACCATGAAGATCATTGTTATTCAAACTACCAAACACACCTTTTCTTATTTTTAACAGCTGTCTTTAACTTAATTGTCCGTCAGACTTGTGGATTTTAATTATGTTACTTCATCATGTTTATCTCTATTCATGCTTTAGGTTCTGCTTTTCTAACATCAGTTTCTCTCTTTCCTTAATTCAACTACTTAAGGCAATTACTAATGTCCAATTAGTTTACCCTGCTAATCAATGGGCAAGCTTTTAACCAATTTTAGAGATTCTCCAAACAAATATAAACTTTATTTTTTCCTTTTGTTCTTATTTTTAGACTTGCATCTCTCTCTATCTCATCTCTCATGACTCTTTCTCTCTCTCTCTCAGACACCTCACTAACACACATTCATTTTCATTTCTATTTCCCACTCCCTCATTTCTCTGGCTTTCTCCATCAAGAACAAAAGACAAGATAAATTTAGGTGTAAATTAAATAATTATTAAGAAAGGTGGAACTCTGATTTCAATGAGGAAGATGAGACTCTCTTATGTGATGTGATATTTTTCAGCATAACTGTGCTAGATTATACAACACATTACCAATATGAGATATATTTAAGATAAAAAATGAATAAAATATATCCTATCCTGGGGAAAAACTTTTTTGCATTATAAATAACAGGTCTCAACTGCATAATTAAGTGTACTTAAGGAGTAAGCTAGATCACAATAATTAAGTCTATATAAATAGATTTTTAAGGGTTCTTGTTTGATTTGCTTTAATTTCTTTGCTATGGTATATGGCTCATGTCACAGCAAAGGCACATAAAATAATCGAGGAAATATCTACATCAATTAAATGGAGTCTGCAGTGATAATAACTCACTCTGGGCTAGCCAACATCGTCACACAGTTAACTGCTTCTGCAGTGGTAAGCCATGTTTTCTTACAGAAAAATGTGTTTAGATATGGTGTGCTGCACTTATTGATATGTCTACTGTCTACTAGCTTTAACACTGAAACAACCTTCATTCAGTTATTATCTTTATGTAAACTTCCAATTCATTGAGTGTATATTATTAATGTTTTCTCATTACCAAGATAGGTTTTCCTTGTTAGATTGGCTTCAACTTTCTAAGAACAAGGAGGAGCTGTGCAGAGATTTGTCACATCTTTGTTAGTACACCGTAGATTCTGACTATTCCTTCAAATTTTGATCTTATCTGTTGTCAGTACTTCTTACAGCAGTAGTATGGCTTTCTTGTTTTGTTTGTTTGTTTGTTTGTTTGCTTTATGCATGTCTGTGTTTGCTACCACAACTTAAATATAAGGCCATTCAGGCAAAAGACAGACTGTGACACTGATTGATATTTCTACAGTAGAATACTTGTAACAGTTCATGCACTATTATTGTTATAGTCTTTCTTGAAGTCTATTAGTTACATTAGGGTTCACTCAAAGCATTAGACATTCTAAGGCAATAGATACCTGAATAACAGGTATCCAGTATTATAGGATTATTCACACTCATACATTATTTCACTGTATCTTCTAATTTATGTATTCCACTGACCTTTGGATTATCTCAACAATTTTCCAACTCTCATGATAGTCCATAGATAGAATCTGATTGCATAATCTCTCCAAATTGGCTTCTTTCTCCTTGCAATATGCATTTAAGTTTGTTCTATGTCATTCAATGTCTCATAGTTCATTTCTGCTTTATATCTGAGTAATGTTCTTTTTTCTAAATATACCACACTCTACTTACCTTCTCCCCTACTGTAGGACATATGGGTCTTTTACATAATTTGGAAAGTATGTATAATACTGCTATAAATATCTATGTATCTCTCTGTTTGGTCATGAGGTGTTTTAATATTTTGGTAAAAATGAAGGCAACGATTTCTGAAAAACATGATAGAGAATTTTGAAATTCTTAGGAAAGTGATAAATTGTGTTCTATAGGAGATGTACCTTGTTCATTCCAACCAGTAGTGAATGATAATGTCCTTGCTATTCCATTTTTTTTCTCAGTCTGAGTTTTGAAAATTAAAACATAATATCAGAGACATTTATACTCTTATTTACCATATATATTTTTGTGACAAATTCCTAATGCATTCTTTTGTTTCATGCACAGTTGAGTATTTCTTCTTCTATTGCTGAGTTTTAAGAGGTCTTTGTAGATTGTGAAATGAAGAAAAAAATCTCCTGGGGAAACTTCAGTAACTTCTCACAGACTCACATTTACATAACATATTATTTAAAATTAAGCCCATCTATTTGGTGCCATTTGTTAAGACCATTTCTATCAGACGTCATATCAAATCTACTATGCTCTAGACACTTGTCTGTGTCCCATCCTGGAATTACCACTGTCTTCCTCAAAACAATCCAGCAAATCATTCTTTAGTTCATAGTACTGTGTAGATAAAAGAGCCATACCCTCAAAATGCTGAGGCCACTTGCTCCAAACTACTTTACAAATGACAGCACAGCCAATATGTTATTAAATAATAGTTTATCAGGGCAAAATCATCACTTTTTAAACTGCATGAGTATTTCTCATACACATTTGGATTTGGTAAGCATTCATACTCTTTACTTGACATATTGGTGATTTTCTCCATGTGACACATTAGGTCAGTATGACTGGGTTTTTACTGTTATTAATGATTTGTAAGTACTGTATTACATTTATTTTATATATCATTAATGTCGTTACATGTATTGATATAACTAAATTTAACTTTCGCAGCAACTATTTAAATCAATGGGGATCACTTCTAACTCGTAGTGTAAAATATTCAGCTACTTGTCTCAGGAAGCAAAAGAAAATACATTGAAGCCAGAGCTACCTCCAGATCTTCTCCCTATCTGTATACCACCCACCTCAGAGGAAGCTGAAGGATCTCATAGAAACCCATCATTAAATCATGTATTAAACAGGCAATGATATACCTGAGTTAAGTTCTGAGAAACTATAAAGAGCAATATTAGAAGGTCTAGTGAAATAGAAGTAAACATTTTGTTTCTTTCTTTAAAATTATGTAAAATTTAAATATTTTACATATTTCTTAGTTAGAGCTAGTAGTTCTATTATTTAAGATATACCATGATCATGGCAACTCTTATGAAGTAAAACATTAAATTGAATGGTTTAAAGTTCAAATATTCAGTTCATTATCATCATAGTGTGACATTGTGGCATGCATGCAGGCAGAGAAGGAGTTAAGAGTATTACACATTGATATGCAGGCAACATAACGTGAACTGAGACACTGGATGTGGCTTGATCATATATGAGATTCAAAACCTGCATCCACAGTGACACACTTCCTCCAACAAAGCCACATCTCCTTACATCGTTATTCAATGCATGCTTATGGGGCCAATTACATTCAAAGTACCACATCATGTAATTGAGAAGCAGTTATTGGTGATATTTGTGATTCCCAAAAGAAAATCTGATTTTGTAAATTGGGCATAAAATAGTGTTACAGGAAAAGCAATTCTAGAGGCAACATTTAGAAAATATGATTGAAATGAGTATTTAAGGTGCTGAAAAAGATGTCCTCATGATAAAATAACAATTATTGGAATGTGTGTGTGTGTGTGTGTGTGTGTGTGTGTGTGTGTGTGTGTGCATGATGTGAAATCCAAAAAATAAAAGTAAAATAAAAGTTAAAACACACACACACACACACAGGTTTCCAGTAGAGAAACTAGAAGTCAGGTAAGTACTGACCCTGTTTTACTACTTTACCTCTCAGTGTTATTCCTGCACAAAATACGGTCGGATACAATGCAGGAACACACATAAATAGCATCATGTCTTGAGTAAGCTAAAATGATGTAAAGACAGAAGTTTGCAGCCTTAATATTTTCTTTCACCTATGAAGGAAACTAGGTTATTTTTTCTAATTTCTCATGTGTTTAATTTAAATATTGCAGAGCTTCTGCAGTTTAGTGTATTTCCAGATAGAAACAAATGTGATGGAGATCTAGATTATACAAAGTGGATAGGAAATAGATAGTTGCTAAAGTCATAGAGGGTATATCTGAAATCCATACTTTGCAGTTACTGCTTTGCTCATGATATGAAGAGAAGTGTCAGCAGACGGGTACAAGTAAGCTGCCTCATGTTAGCTAACTTGCATGTCTGCAATGCTTTATTAACTCTATTAACTGATATATTTTGCATATACTTGAAGTGATTAAACTTATTATTGCAAGATTAATGGAAAATTGTAAATGGCCTCATTGGAGATTTTTTGATAACTTATAGTTAACATAGATTATGTGATTTTTTTCATGAAATAGGCTCAAAGGAAGTTCAAATTTAAGGTCAAATTAATTATGCAAATTAGTTGGCAGAATAATCAAACTAAACTATTTTTAAACCTCACATCTAGGTATTGTCCAGTTAATTCTGCCCTAATAAAGGTTAATAAAGACTTGAAGGAAAGGTTTGCAGAACAAAATCTGTGGTGCTCAGAAGACTGGATTTCAATTAGTATTTCATTTAGATTTGTCATTCTGTTCTTTCTGGATATTGTTCATGGAAATTTTGTTTATTTAAATACTTTTAATGCATTCAGATAAGCTGCCTGTTTAAACAATAAACCAGTTATGGTGCAAATTATCCCATTAAAAAGAATATTGAAAATAATTTAAAGTTTTGATAGATCATTACAAAATATCACTTACATATTTTTATTCCCAGATAAGCAGAAATATTTCTCAGGCTTTCATTTCACCTCAAATTAAGAAACCAACAAAAGAAGAGAGAACAACTGCTCTTTACTAACATTATCTGATTAGGAAATGGAAGAGCTTAGAAGCTATATATTAACTGAAAAAATTAAAAGAAGAATCATTTTGTAATACAGGTAAAACTGAATGACACATAACCCATGGCTTTATACACTCATTATGCCAAGTCTTCTGCCAGTCCTTGAGAATCTACTTTTCTCATTTCTCAGAACAGTATGCTCATATACACCATTATTCCCATGATCAGACATCTGCATAACTGTATAACAAGTCTATTGTTTTATATAAACAATATTCAGTTAAGTGAAGTAGATATTCCCCCACATGCTACCACATAACCATCATTTGTCTCATTGCCATGGGCACCAGTCATATACATGTTGCGCAGACACATATGCAGGCAAACACTCATATATCTAACATAAAATAAATAAACCTTTTTTAAAAACCATATATAGCTATCTAACAAAAAATATGTAATTGCTATTCCTGATATTTTATAGAGGAGTTTAGTACAAAGCTACTTAAACTAAAAGAACAGTGTTTATTTCAATCTATATGATTGATGTCGCACAGTTGCCGTAAGGCATTTTTCACCATTTTCTAAATAAGATTTATTGTATCGATAGGAACTTATTGATATTTTTGTTCAATCAACATTTTTTTCTGCAATGAACTACTTTGAGCATGTCACAGAGTTTTCAGAAAAATATAGTTTTTAAGTTGGTATTGGTTTTATAGCAGTAATTATGATTGTTTCTCCATCATGTGTTTTAGAAAAATTGACAAAACCATAGTAGACAATGCAATAAATTTGTATTTCCTCACATTATAATCTAGACAATATTTTAATGATATAGTGATTTGCCTCAAAAATTACTTAAATATGATAATAATTTTTGCTATATCTGTTCACTAGTAAGTATTTCTCTTAAAATTTTACCTGTTAGTTTGTTATATGAAGGCACAAATATGCCAATAAAATGAGGAAATGAAATAAATATAATTTTCTTTAATATACTGGTTTTGCAGCATTTTAAATGTACAAATTGAGAACAGTTACAATCTGAGATTGACATCAAAAGATTCTCAGCCCATATTTAAGTCCATGTGCAGAATTTGTGGTGACCTCACTAATCTTGTTTCTCAAGTGTACCCTGAATCAATGAGCAATGGCCACTTTATCTGTCTACTTTTCCCTACATGTCCATTGGTATATTAATTCTTGTCACACAATTTTAAACAATTTCATGCCTCAAAGTGACACAAGAAAGATTTGCTGCTTTTGAATCTAAAGATAGTTCTAGCTTATTTAAATGCAACTGCTGTAGTGGCTTTTCTCCACATTTTCAGGACAGCTCAAATGCATCCTTTACAGGTAAATTGTCCCCCAGCTTGATGGGTATTGAGCCAGCACCGGAGATTGCATCTTTAAGTCCTTTGAACTACATTGCTGTAAGTGTCTCAGCATAATGACCTAATAAATTCAGGGCTAGGAATCTGTCCTCCCTAACTGTATACCATCCACCTCAAAGGAAGCTGAAGGATCTCATAGAAACACATCACTAAATCATGTATTAAACAGGCAGATGTGTGACATGAGTATATTTTATGCAGTTGCATAAGTGTAGACTGATATTCTTTTAACCACATATTGCCAGAATATATTTTATACTTAGTAAACTTCGGTTTAGAAATGAATAGTTGTCACCTGGAATCGTTCTTCTCATAGGATATATGCATTCCCTACAAAGGAAAGAAGAGGGCTACTTTATGATACACTGCATGGTACTCATATGCAGACAGATACTCTGAAACCTCATTATGATACACAGTATATTAATCTTTGTACTGATGTAGCAGTTCTGGACCAGTAGGAAAACAAACTAATGTAGTTGTTATGGCAAGAGAGTTAAGAGAACACTTTGGAGTAAGTTGTTGCAAGGTAACCACACATATACAACTAATTGTCATTGCTTCATTCTCTTTTCTTTTATCATTTATCAGTTGTAAACAATAGGAATCACTGTTTAAGAGCATCGTCTAATTATATATTGTTTAGCATCATTTGTTAAGACAGGTATCAGTACAAGTCAAAAGAGGCAGGGTAGTAGAACTCTCATGGAACCTCATCTGTAGAAAAGTAGCTTCAGGCTGCTAAGGTAGACTGAGAGAGAATTAAGTAGTCATTTACATGCATGAGCCCTATAATTAGTAATCCAATTCCAAGAGATCACCCCTGAAGACATATACTTACAAGATTCTATATGTGAACTCAGCAGGCTATATTTAGTCATATATATGCATATGTACATAAACATACATACATGCATACAACACACATAATTGTATATGTACACATGTGTGTTATATATATGCAATATCTGATATACTATGTATATTATACATGTAATATACTATATACATAACGTATATATTAGCATAAACTCTATGCATGCACAGATCTATTTGTGGAAAATGTGTATTACATATAAGTTAAAAATCCTTTAAGGAATCAGAGAGAAGTGTTAACATGTACTTGACCTTGGGTACTAATATTTCCTAGGAATCCCATGAGCTGCTTCTCAAGTAAAACCGAAATGATAAGATGAGATGAGAAAGAATAGAACCAAAACAAAAAGATAATTTAAGTGTTTTATATGCATTTATACATCCAAACATGTTAAATGTGTGGTAAAAGGGTAGATTATTGAATCTACTTAGAAAAGAAACAAGGGAAGATATAGATATGACATGAAAAAAATTAGATGATTGAATCTACTTTTATTTATTTATTTTTTTAAAGATTTATTTATTATGTATACAACATTCTGCCTCCATGTATGCCCGCATGCCAGAAGAGGGCACCAGATTTCATTAAAGATGGTTGTGAGCCACCATGTGGTTGCTGGGAATCGAACTCAGGACCTCTGGAAGAGCAGCAGTGCTCTTAACCACTAAGCCATCTCTCCAGCCCATGAATCTACTTTTAGAAACAACTACCAATTTTACATTTTTTACATTGATTGGATTTTTGTATATTGTATTCAAATTTGATATATTGATACAAATTAGAGATTAATTTTGTTAGAAAATACAGTACATATATTTCTATTATACAGTACAATTATCAATGTAATGCAAATGTTTAGTCTTTGAAGTTACCAACTGTTTAGGAAAATAAGGAAATGCAGTGTAGTAATTAGTCGCCTATTATAATCTAACTTTTAGTCACTTAGGTGTTTTCAAGGTCAAAATCAGATATATTTTAGATAGAGAGGTCATCTTCAAAAACTTCAGAGATCTATAGAATATGACATTTAATCACATAGCTTTAATCACATAGCCTCTTTTATGACCATTAGGCATCTCTGCTCCTGGCAGAACTATTCTACTTCAGAGAAGATAATGGGCACTGAAGAAACCCCACATGGAATTTACTTTCTTTTTGAGTAATTATAATAATAAACATATTTGACAGAGTCCGCGGTTTCTGATATCCTTTGGTGCTCCTAGAATATGGAAGACACCCTCAATGGACAAGTGGGGATGCCATCTCAAGTAATTTGATCTGGTTTTCAACTCTGTGTTTTCTTTGGTGTGAAATAAAAACCCCAACATTTAGGGAACAACAGTTGTTTTAATTTAAAATTAAACATCTCTTATTCTTTCCTTCCCTTTATTATTTCAACCTCTAAGCCTTTTCTTGCTTTCTAGACATTATAAAAACTTCTGTAAAATTTTTTGTCATTTCTTCTTGTTTTACAGACATTTAAATTTTCGTCAAAGTCTTTTTCTGTGATTTCTTCCAACAGAACTTTGCATAGATATAACATATAAAGCAAAAGCAGAAGTATGTACCTTAATAATAAGTTGTACCAAATTTCCTAAAATGATGGCAAGTATTTGTAACCCATTGGAAATAAAAGACTAAAACAATTTTTCCCCTGTGGAAACAAAAGCATAATTTCCCCAAACATAATGTATCTCTGACTTTTACATTGAAATCAATGCTTCCCAAAGCATACAGGTTGGTATAATTTAACATTTTTAATTCAAGCAGAACCAGGACAGAGAACAGTTAAAATGGGGAACTGCTGGGGCAGCAGAGGAAACCTTGAGTGTCATCACAGTGAAGAAGAGCTTGGCTTAGGGAAGAAAAGTGGTGGAACAGCGCTGATGGGCACAGAGTGCGTCCTTGGCTTGCAGTATTCCTGAAAAAAAAAATGTTAACGTCTCTGGCCACGATCTCAGAATCAATGTTTCACATTTCTTCAGTTTTTCAACTGCAAGCTTTCAATTCCCTGCCTCCCGAGTGCAGGTGTGCAGGTTTCTCCCTCCTGCAAACTTGGTGACCCTCCAAATATATCCCAATATAGAGACAGGGCCTGCTGCGGGGGTGGGGGGGGAGGGGGGCGGTGTCGGTTTCTGCCGCAGGCTAAAACTTGTGTGGCCAGCCTCTCTCAGCCACTCCACTCCCACTGCTTTCCCCACATTCGAGCTCTACATAACCAGAACTGAAAGATTGTGATCCAACAAGAACACAGAAAAAGTTTTAAAAACAGCGACGGACTGGCATTCTCAGGTGGGAGCGACCCTCCTGGCTCAATTATGGCAAAAACCCATCCAGACCTTATCTAGTACTTGATCAAATGGACCTTAAGAGATTCCTCCACAGGGAGGTGAGACTCAAAGTCATTACCTCCCTCCACAGGCAGGTGGAACTCGAACCCACTTTTTTCCTCCACAGGGTCCAGAATGTATTCCGGGCCCTCACGGTCCTGGCCCTCTCAGAGCGTCCACTGATGGTTTCAGCAACCCGAGTGGGACTCTAAACCACTTTAGCTCTGACCTCGGCCATTACTGGACCACATCATACACTCTGTTCACTTCAAAAAACAAAAGGGCCAACAAAAACGAATAATGAGACTTACCAACTGAACAGAAACCCCTCGGGCCAGGGTCTGGGAGTCTTGGGGTATTCGGGATAAGCCCAAAAATGTTATGCCCACACCACTGGACCCCCAAACAAGACCACCACAGAACCGGTATCCAATGCAAACAGACTGGGGTTTATTGATTGAAATTGTCTAACAGGGACAACAATCCAATGCAGCAGGTCGGGGAGAAAGGCCCCACGTTCTTAGGGTAATAGATTTTAAAGAGAATACCCGCAAGCGGGTCGGCACAAGCCTTGGCGTTTTGGGCTTCGGTAAAAGTAGACAACTTCAGAATTCGTTGGATGAGGTATAGGGGGATTTCAAAAAGTCAAACAGTTGTTAATCAGGTACCTACAAGGACTTCTGAAACAAGCAGATGTTGCATGGGCACCCTGGTGGGCCAGCACAGATTCTTGGGAATGTTCATGACTTCTCTGGGTTGCATTTACTCCCCCTCCCCGGCCAGTTAGGTCCAGTTTAAATTGGAGTTCTTCCTCAAAATAGTGTTTGTTCTGCTCCTTCAGTTTCACAGCACAGAACAGTAGTCAGATTGGAGATGAGGAAGTGGTTGGTAAAAAAAGATGTGCACTCACGTGTGCCTCAGTTCTCTGGGTGAGAGAACCTGGCACCTGGGAGTTTCTTAGCTAGGGACTCTGAGCCAAAATTCTCAGTTAAGTGCCAGGTGAAAAGGGGAGGAGCTGCTGCAGACAGGCAGCTAGATTCTGGCATTACTTTGTTATCTTTATGTCTGAAATGGAGACAAACATATATGCCTTCACAAGAGTTCTAGGGTAGTGTGGACAGCAAATGAGAAAGGGTTAGCATAAGAGACTTGAAATTTTTAAAGAATGATTTGTCTTCTAATGAGTGAGTACATACCATAATCATCTTTCTGGGTTTGGGTTACCTCACTCAGGATAGCGTTTTCTATTTCCATCCATTTGCATGCAAACTTCAAGATGTCCTTGTTTTTTACCGCTGAGTAGTATTCTAATGAGTATATAATCCACACTTTCTTCATCCATTCTTCCATCGAGGGGCACCTAGGTTGTTTCCAGGTTCTGGCTATTACAAACAATGCTGCTATGAACATAGTTGCACAAATGCTTTTGTAGTATGATTGGACTTCTCTTGGGTATATTCCCAAGAGTGGTATTGCTGGATCCTGAGGTAGGTT
>PVIU01024460.1:0-25514 GCA_004026605.1 Ondatra zibethicus
GCTACCTGAGTTTCCAACTCCTCCATGATACTGACTTGACATCACAGAGATAAACTTGCCTGAAAAAAGAGTGTACTGGCTAGTTTTATGTCAACTTGACAAAGCTAATGTCATCTGAGATGAGGGATGCTCAATTAAGAAAATGCCTCAGTAAGCTGGGAATGTGGGCAAGCCTGTAGAGCAGTGGTACCCAACCTCCCAAATGCTATAACCTCTGTAATTTTGCTACTGTTACAAATCATCATATAAATATCTAAGTTTTTGATGGCCTTGGGTGACTACTGTGAAAGAGGCATTCAACCCTCAGAGGGATTGCAACCCACAGGTTGAGAATCACTGCTGTAGGGAGCATTTTTTTAGTGATTGATGGGGAGAGGGCCCAACCATTGTGTGTGGTGCCACCCCTGGGCTGGATCCTGGGTTCTATAAGAAAGTAGGCTGATCAAGCCATGAATAGCAAGTCAGTAAGCAGCACTTACTCCTGATGGCCTGTGTATCAGTTCCTGCCCCAGATTCCTGCCCTGTTTGAGTTTCTGTCCTGACCTCCATCAATGGGTAGTACTGATATGGAACTGGAAGCCAAACAAATCCCTTCCTCACCAACTTGCTTTTTGGTCACGGTGTTTCATTGCTGTAATAGAAACCCTAACTAAGACACAGACCTAACAAATTAGACCTGCAAATCATACAAAATTTCTTCATTTATGAGTACAGACTCAGCCTAGCCTAGCAGCGTCTTTCTTTCCTTTGACTTTAGGGCTGTTTTCTTTGTACACGGGAAGACAAGTAATTAGAATATCAGAAACCCTAGTGAGGGTCATGGTAGGTATCAGAATTGGCATCTCTTCAGCATCTCTGATGTCCTCATCACAGACCTTGTGAGTGTGGTCCAATCTCCCTGGAGATGACAGTGTTGTTTCCTAGGCATATTGAACTTACAGAAGTGAAGGAGCTCTAGAGAACAGACTCTGTTTATGAACTTAACTGGCTTGAAGTTCACGATTCCTCTGTAAAACCCACAAATCCACACAATACACATTAAGTGTCTTGGAGTGTTCATCAAAATCATCCTGAACTTTTCTATTTTTATCGTACCGCTTTTTATGAGACACCAGATATGTTCTTTCTAAACTATCTCACTTATCTTTATAACATTCTAAATCATAGCAAATGTTGACCTGAATTCAGTTTGCTGGAAGAATCTATATCCTGTGCTATTTTGTTAGTATTTAATTATCTTTGAATTCAGTATATTTCTTGCACTGTACTTAATAATTTTATATTCAATACATTATATATATAGAAATAATATTTTCTTTGATGGCTACATATGGCAGAGTGCATATACATATGTGTATATGTGTGTGAGCGTATACATACACACATATATTATCTATACATACACACACATATATAATTTCTTCAGTTTTCTTGTTGACTTTTTCTGTGCAGTTACATTTCTTTGTTGTAATACAGTTCATGTCCTGAAGCTTAGAGAATGAAGCTACCATTAGTGGTTTGGGCCTTTCCACAGCAATTATGTTGACTAAAACCATCCCCATACATCTGTCCACAGGCCACCCCAATTAAAAAAAATCCCTCATTGAGACTCTCTTCTTGAGCAGTTTTAGGTTATGTCAAGAAAAGTCAACCACCACAGATGTATGCACACATAGTATGTGCAAGCTTAACCACAGAGCATTATATTTCAACTCTGGAATATTAGAAACATGTAATCAGAGTACTTATTTTTATTTTTGAAAATCAGTAAGATTGCACAGTATATTAGAAAAAAAGAGGAAGGTTCCTAAACATTGGTGGAAATTAGAAATACCATTTCTTTAGAAACTCTGAACATGATGATTCTCTGTTGTGTATTGTTAAGTTTTATGGGTGTATATGAGACAGATTTGCTCATTGCTATGATGATTTTCTTCTCTGAGCTAGCAGCTGTCTTACAAAACAACACATAAGTCCCAGGACTCTCAAGAGGGGGCTGCTGTCAGTACTCAGAACACTGATTCAATCCCACACCAGCTGGGGGTGTTTTGCACTTACTTCACACCAGCTGCCTTTGCCTTTGTGCTCTCTCTCTCTCTCTCTCTCTCTCTCTCTCTCTCTCTCTCTCTCTGTGTCTCTCTCTCTCCCTCCCTCCCTCCCCCCCCTTGGTGCTATTCTTTGTCCTATACAGCTTGCCTCCTCTGAAGAATGTGTTACAGTGGTCTCTAACTTTTATTTATATATACTTTTCTTATCTGTATAACTTCAATAACATGTTGAGCTTTTAGCACTATTCTACTCTCATTTAATCTTTTCATCAAAAATCACCAAGTACATATTTTCCTTTTACATTCTTAGATGAAAAACTGATTTTATTAGTTCTCAGGAAGAGGACTAAGGGCACATCTGCTGTGGTGTTTTACCCCGAACATTGCACAATTTTTCTTATACAGTCCTAAGGATTGAAACCAAGGCTGTTTGCATGCCAGGGAAGTGCTTTTAACATTGAACCCTTGCCCTCTTTTTACATTTTTTTGAGGCAGAGTCTCACTAAGTTGCCTAGATCGGCTTTCAACTTGAAATCTTTTGCATGAGCCTCCCAAGTAAATGGAATTACAATCACCATTCCCTTTTCCTTCTTTTGTGTAACTCTGTTTTCTATACTTTTTTTTCTAATCTCTACCTATCTTGAAACTCTAAACCATTAAGAAGCATAATTACTTGCTCATAGAAATCATTAGTGCTAAGGACCAGACTGTCAAAATAAAAGTGATGTCGAGACAGGGTTATTGATGTTCAAGTCATTCCTCGGCTGTGGAAGCCATAACAAGATGGTTCCATCATTCAACCAGCTAATTAAAAGAGCAACAGAGAGAGAGAGAGAGAGAGAAAGAGAGAGAGAGAGAGAGAGAAGCAATGACCGATCTCTACATCATCTTTTCACCTTTACCTTTCATGGAAGGCTGGCACTATGCATAGATGAGTAGCCCCAGCTAGTTGTGGTTCTAACCATCATTGTCATGGCTCTAGTCTCCCCTGCATGGAGTTCTGAGAAGTTGTTAGCACTGTTTAAAACCTCTTTCCAGAAGACAAGTTCCCCCTCTGGCTAGTACCAGGCTCCAGCTTTTTCTTTCTTTTAGCAAGACATTCTTGCGGGGACATTGCTGCTCTATTCATAATAGTCATAGTTTGGAAAGAGCCTAGCTGTCTGTCAATGGATGAATGAATAAGGAAAATATAGTATTTTTTTACACAATTGAATGATACTTAACTGTTAAAGTAAAACAAAACAAAGCAAAATACCAAAATCATCTGAGTGAGGTAAGTCAGATCCCAAAAGACAGATGAGGTTCGTATTCATTTATGCTAATGTTAGTTTTTAAGTCTTTGATAAACAGTCTACAATCCATATAGCCACAGAGGTTAGGTATAGAGTAAGGAACTATGGGAGAAGGAAGGATATCTGGAGCAAGGGGAAATAAATACAAAGTTCTCTAAAGATGGAGAGAAGAGACTAGGACTGGAGCAATAAACAGAGGGGGGAAGGAAAGGGGTGTTAATCAAGGGAATATGGGGAGGGAAAAATAAAGCTAATGGTGATATCAGAAGTCATATGGAAATGCTACAGTAGAAGCTTTTTATCAAATATACATAAATGAAAGAAATTTAATATAATCATCAAATAACAGGTAGGAAGAGAGGAAGATTCCTGGGGTGTTCCAATTTCTTGGGGTGCTTTGTTTCAAATCTAATAGTCAAAGTTTGATAGATAAAAGTCTGCTTGTCTGCTTAGAATTCTCTCACTCCTTTGGAACAGGCTAGTTTTCAGGAGTATAGAATTTTGAGGATTAGTATTTTTGTTGGAGTTGCTTGAAGATCAAAGGAGGTGTTTCTTTCTAATCATAACATTGAGAGATCAGCTAAAGCTTGATAGGTTGAATCATGGTCGTTGGGTTCAGAGCTGAGAATTAGTTGGCCAATAATGCATTCATGTAATGAAGTACACATGACAGTTAAAGCAAGGGCCTTATTGACTGAGTCACCTTGTAGACCTGATGAAAACAGTGTCTTTCTGGGCAGTTGCAGAATGATCTTAACGACACTCATAAATCAACTGAGACCAGTCATGAAGATCCAGAGGAATGCTTACTTACAGGTAGGATGATGTCCCAGCACTTTATGGAAGACTGGCCATGAAACTGCATGAAATTGTGAGAGAGTGAACAGTTTCAAGCAAACTGTGTTAACAAGAAATAGCAAAAAAAAAAAAAAAAAAAAAAAAACAGAAAAGAAGAAAGTAAACTCAGATGTAGATCTTGTGAATGTACAGACACTGAAAGGACTGCCATAGAAACTGCGGCCTAGAGTGCAACGGAAGAAACTGTGGCCTCTGTGAATCCTGCAGGTATGGTATGTGTTTTTTTTTTGTTTGGCTGTTGGTTTTTCAAATGGTAATGACAGCATATTACCACCTAGACAGTGAACACCAATGGGGAGGGGGTGCTAGAAGCTTTCCCTGTGCCATTGGCTAAAGAAACAGGAGGTGGAAAAAAAGTGTAGAAGTGAAGAAAAGAGGAAGATTGGGCCTGGTTCTTGAGGCTGGTGAATCATTGCACATACTGGGATCCTAGGTAAATGGACAAGTGAAAAAGTAGCTTTGAATCCAGAGAGGGAGAGTGTGAGACAGCTGAGAGAAAGCAAGGCTTGGAGACCACCCAATTCTGGAAGGAATTTCGGTTGATACAAAAGATTTTGACTACTGGGAAAGGATGGAAATAGAAAGGCTAATAAATACTCAATTGGGCATGCTGACTCCACTTACTCCAGCGGTTTTGTGTACCCAGCTGTCCTGTATCTAAAGGCTGAACACGTGAAAAGAAGTTTGTGACTTACACACTGCATCAACCTACCCATTTATAAAATTGCCATGTGCAAATTAATAAAAGAGAATGTTGGACCTTTGTAAGCATTAAAATTCTCAAGGTTTACAACCATCTCTGATCTTGTCTCTTTTTTGTTTGTTTGTCTGGGTGTTTTTTTTTTTCCTGTGATTGTGCATTCAGTTGCTCTGTCACCATGAGCTGGCTCCTGTGCTGATGAGTCACAGTCAATGGAGATGGATTGATGCAGATTCACAGAGTCCATTTCAACCTTTAAAAAGTGAGAATAAGTAAAACTGATGCTTCTTAAACTATCCATACAATTTAAAAAGAAAGAATCCTTATGAATTCTTTTGATGAAGCCAACATTGCACTGATCTCTAAACCAGATAAAGACGACAAAAGAGGATAATAATAGATGAACACAGATGCAAAGCAAAAAAGTCTGCAAAACAAATTCAAGCAGACCAAACCATCACTCACCATGATTAAGTTAGCTTCATTTCAGAGATGCCTGGGTAATTCAGCAACCAGAGCCAATGGCAGAATCTATACCACTATCACATTGGATGCAGAAAAGCCTTGGCAAAAAAACCCCTTGGTTCTAGGCTTTTATTACCTTTATTTGAATTATTGGTCAATCTTATAAAACCTCTAAATACAGGCTATTGCCATCAATCTTGATTACCCTGCAGAACATGATGTTTAGATAAAGACACCATATTCATATAGACATGGTACAGGCAAGCTGGCACTCGCCTTAGATCTTCATTCCCTACTAGACAGCTTTCATAGTGCTGGAAGGTGCTAGCTATACATGATACCAGAGAAGAAGAGTCCTCAAGAAACTTACTCCACCATGAAACTGAAAAGTTGCAATAATTACATCAGCTTTCTGATTTAAGGACCACTCCACAGGAGCTAAGTTGGCCACAAACCAATGACTGTGAAGAAATCGGTCCTAGGGAAGAACCTATTGCCATTGCTCTGCCATGTGGATATAGTATTGAGCTCATTACTAAGCACTAATGCTGGTTCATTTTTTTGTTATCTGGACAAGGGTCATTTGGGAAGAGAGAACCTCAACTGAGGTAATTCATGCACCTAGTTGGCCGGTGGATAAGCCTGTGGAGCATTTTCTTCATTCATGATTGATATGGAAGTGCTCAGATCATCATGAGCAGTGTCTTCTCCGGGCAGGTGGTCCAGAGATACCCTGTGCAAGCTAGGAGGAGCTAGGCAGTAAACTGTATTCCTTCATGGTCTCTGCTTCAGTTTCTGCCTCCAGGTTCTTGATGTCTTTCCCATCTTGACTCTCCTCAGTGATGAAATATGACCTGGAAGTACAATCTGGGTTAAACCCTTTCCACCCCAAGCTGATTTTAGTAAAAGTGTTTATGAAAGCAATATAAACATAAATAGTAGCATACTTAACTTTGTACTGAGAGATTAATGCAGCTCTTATGAGAGTAGCTTTTTGCTCTTGTTTGTTTTGTTTTTGTTTGGTGTCATAGTGATTAACACAGCTACCCACAACTAGCCTAGGTGCTGAAAAAAGAGATTATGTAGTGTTCATCTGCTTTCACAGGGTATCATTTATGAAAGACTGAATAGAAAGACTAGGAGTCACAGCTAGTGAGGACTGCTACAAACCAGCGTTTGTGGACGTTTTAGGTCTGTTACACAGGAACCCACAGTACTTGTGGCTATATATGCAAGATCTAGGAAAGGGCTCTCAAAGTCCCACCACAAACTGAGGAGCTATTCGCAATCGATGGCTGCTGAAGCAATGGAGTCGGTTTACTTTGGGTGTGGGCCCTGATAGGTTGCTCATGACCCTGCATCTACTACATATATGCTGGCAACACTAAGTGCTCTTGGTGGATTTTTCAAAAGTGTACAAGAAATTGAGAGAAAAGTGGAATGAGGGCATAGGAAGAGTTTGAGGGAAGAGACTGAGAGATGAATTTGATCCAAACGCATTATGCTCACTTATGAAATTCTCAAAAATGTAGTTTTAAAAGGTTTTCATCTAGACGCAACAGATTTGAAGCCCAAAATGATAAAATAATACAGTTCCAAAGTATGAGGTAGCTTTCTGAAGAATTTTGCTTTCCTTACTTAAATATTTATCCAAAGTCACTTCTGCAACTTAAACATTTAACCATAACTTAAATATATCTTCTTTTTAGATGTGTGTGTGTTTTATCCCAAAGTAAATTTAAAAATGCTGTTCCAACAGTTTTAAGGTTTGCAACATTCTGTCCTCTAAGGGCACTTGGTGAAATTTAACAAAGACACAGTGGATGCGTTGAGAAAAATGAATAGAAAAGAAGCCTCACCTCCACTTTTTGGTATGACAAATCCTGTATAACTTCCGAAGTTGATGTCCTTATACTCTCTTTTTCTGCAGTAAAAGATGGAACCGGGCCAGGGTGGCTCGCTCCTTTAATCCCAGCATTTGGAAGGCAGAGGCAGGCTGATATCTGTGAGTTCGAGGCCAGTTTGGTCTATACACAAAGAAATCCTGTCTCAAAACAAAAACAAAGCAACAAAACAAAACAAAAAACAGAAAAAAACCTCAAAGAAACTTAAGATGAAATTAGTTTCTTTCAGCTATTCATTCTGTGTCCATCTCCCTTTTGTGGATATCATATTCAAGTGACAATTATATCTCATTTCATGTTTTTCTGAAGCTTTCTTCTTTCTTTCTTCCTTCCTTTCTTTCTTCCTTCCTTCTTTTCTTTCTTTCTTTCTTTCTTTCTTTCTTTCTTTCTTTCTTTCTTTCTTTCTTTCTTTCTTTCTTTCTTTCTTTCTTAAGACAGAATTTCTCTGTAGTTTTTGAGCCTGTCATGGACTAGTTCTTGTAGATCAGGCTGGCCTTGAACTCACAGAGATCCACCTACCTCTGCCTCCTGAGTGCTGGAATTCGAGGCATATACCACCACTGCCCAGCTGAAAATTTCTAGTTTCAATATCCAATCCAGTGGTCTCTTAAGTGGGGCACACATACCTTAAGTTATATTCAGGATGATTTTTACCAATGTAGAAAATAAATATTAAAGAAGATTTTTAGTTTTGGTTATGACTTATGTATAATTTGTTTTTACCGTGGCACTAATTATAAGATATAGTACATATGAATATATAATATTATATATGTACACATATGTGTTTGTGTATAATGCATATATATGCATAAAATAAATAAAGAATCTGAATCTATGGGTGATACAAAAAGATTTTACAATCTGAAGCTGTGTTGGCCTCCAGTCTCTCCAGAACTGAAAACCTCACATTACTTGGATAAATCAGTGTCTTATTTTGGAGAGAAGAGCAAAGCAGAGGCTTCCCTAAGGCCTACGTGGTGTTTATATTGAAAGTATATATGTGGATTTTGGGGTTGTGTTTTCCTCTGCTTCATTCTTTCTGGCAGGGAACCGTGAAGTCTTTAGTGAACTAATCTTTGTGGGTCACACTAAAGCAGACAGGCCAGGTCTCCCCTCGTTTGGATGTGATAGTGGTATTGGTCATTAGGGAGACAGAAAGAGCCTTGCATAGTTTGGTGAAAGGCTTCCTTTAGCAACTGATGACAAATGAACTAAAGAATTAACCAACATCTGCTTAATGAAACCATCAAACGTTACATTTAAGGTGTTATTCCTGGCCAGTGAAATATTAGTGCAGCTTGTTCTTGAATAATTGACACACAGGTTGGTACATATATTTAAAGCATACCACTTGACAAGTTTTGACATTCTTGTATGTGGTGTACCTGTAAAAATATAAAAACAAGCTAATATTTATACAAAGTGAACCAAGTACTACGTGTCATTCATATATAATGGGTCCTTTTCCATGGCATAATCATTTTGTGTTTCCTTTTTGTTGCTGTGTACACCAGTTTGGCTTCATAATATAAAATATTAGTAAATGTAAACTACACTTTTGTGACAGGGTGTTGATCCATGTTGTCCTGAAAGGAGCTATGGGAGACTGAGAGGAAAATTTATTCACTGTTATAGAAAACTTTTATGCCAAAATATGTCGATACTCATTTGACAGATATATTTACTATTTTGATAGCATTGGTAACCGCATGAGTATATGGTCTATAAATGTGAATGTGAATCTTATTTCCTGGTATACTTTACTCTTAGGGAAGTTAATGTCCACCAATTATACAAAAGGGGCTATGTGGAGACCACTAACTGCAGCATAATATTTTAATAGCTTTGTTTGACAGCCCCAAACTGGCAACCGAAATGTCCATCAAAGGGATGACCTAGTTCAAAAGTGATATGTTCAAATAAACAGGTACTATACAACAGAAGGCTGGATAGATTGTGGATTCAAGCGAGTGTGGCTATTGTTGTTTCTTAGGTGTATAGCGATGAAAAGAATAAGGTAGGTGGGTGATTAATTATTTAAGAGACTGTGCAACTCTTTCCCAAGGTGGTTGGCCATTCGACATCACCAGCAGTGTCCTCTCCATCATTTGATATTACCAGACTTTCAAATAGTTTAAGCCCCTCCCCATCCCTCTCCCCCATCTTTTGTTCCTCCTCCTCTTTCTTCTCCCCCTTCTCTTTTTCTCCTATATAGTATGTCATGTGGTTCAGACTAACCTCTAACAATCCTTCCACCTCATCCTCCCAAGTGCTGGCATTGCAGGTATCCAGTGCCACACCCAGCCCAGTTGAACACTTTTGATCATCTTTTCATTTGTCAACTAGTAATCTTTTAGCATGATGTCTCATTTCATATTTTAAATAGTTCCTTGTATTAATTTATCTGGAATTAATTTGTTTGGAAGTCTCTAAAGTGGGTACTGGATGTTTGATACACTGATATGCTGGATATATTTTAGCACCATGTCTTATATTGGATATATATTAGATTCCTAAATTGTCTGGATTGCCTGTATATTAGCCAGGCACATTGTATTGTATGAGTTTGAAAATAATTTTTTCCAATCTGTATCATTTATATCCACTAATTATCATTATATTTGAAATTTCAGACATAAGTAATTTTGATGGTCTTATTTTGGGGGCTATTTTTTGTGTTATGCATGAAGTCTCTCTCTCCTTTTTTGAGACCATGTGTCTCTGTGTAGCTCTGGCTGTCCTGGAACTCCCTCTGTAAACGAGGCTGGTCTTGATCTCATAGAAATCTGCCTACCTCTGCCTCCCAAGTGCTGGGATTAAAGTGCCCCACTGCCTAGCAAAATCTCTATTAATATCACAAATGTTCTTTATTTTTTCTAGGACTTTTATAGCTTTTGGTTTATATTTAGGTATAAATCTACTTCTAGCTAATGTGTGATGTGGTTTGAGGCAATGATTAAAGTTTTCCACAGCTGTCATGCAGCACTTAATTAAAAGTTCACTAAATTATCTTGAACTTTGGCCAAGGCGTTAGTTGTTTATTTATTGTGAGTATATATTTGTACACTCCATTATTTCTCATGATCCATTGTCAACCAGCTGTTGATACTACACTATTTTACTTACTTTGGAGTTTAATATCTTAGAATTAGGCTGTTAGAGTTTCTTTTCAATTTTCCCCATAAACTGTACTGTATATTCCTTGTCATCTTTTCCTTCACTGTATGAACTTTATAACCAGCTTTTAATTTCTCCACCATTTTTGGCACATTTTGGGACACACCACAGAAGTAAGATCAACATCTTGACAATGCAGACATCTCTCAATATTCTGAAATGATTGGTTCGAAGACAGTCTTTCACCCCTGTATATACCAAAACTGACAATATTTAAATATTTTCTTCAAACGGGTATAGGTCATGTAGAAGTTACACATACCTTCTCATATATTTAAATAATTATTAATGAGTAATCATACTTATTAACAATGTAGATTTTTGTTCTGTTGTGTTACTTGAACCAGTTCAGTACCAAAGCAATTTTATTTCCAAAATATTTTTATTCCATCATTTGTGGATACAGAATGTGTGGGTACAGAGGACCCACTCTGTCATCCCGACTCATAAACACAAAGCAGTTCCCACTTTTAACTATTTTATTTTTATAATGTTAATGTCATTTTGTAGTTTTCAGGGCTTGGTTATTTTTTCCATGTCCTTTATCAGTTTACTCCTAAATATTTCAGGTCTCGTGTTCTTTTTGAATCGGTGTTTCAAGTTTTGACTTTAATTTCCATTTTGATTACAAACATAATCATATCCTACACGGTTACTAGATTAATTCCTTCCTCTCAGTTGCTCTCTGCAGATGTACTCACTACATCTTCTAGGCAGACCATCACATCTTTTGTGAATAAATGCAATTTTGCTTCTTTTCTAGTCCCAATGTTGCATGTTTCTTACGTTTTCTAGCTAAAGTCTCCAGTCTATTGATATCTGCTAAAGGAAATAGCTGACTTCTTCATACTATTCCTTCATACTAAAAGGAAAAGCTCTTCTGATGTCTCCAATTTAATACAGCTGTAGTTGTTTTCATGAATGACTTTAACCATTGTGCTTTTTCCCCCAATTTATTTAATTTTATTTTTATGCGCATTGGTGTGAGGGTGTCAGGTCCCTTGGGACTGGAGATAGAGACAGTTGTGAGTTGCCATGTGGGTGCTGGGAATTGAACCCAGGTCCTCTGGAAGAGCAGCCAGTGCTCTTAACCACTGAGCCATCTCTCTAGCCCACCATTGTGCTTTTGTATTCTTCTAGTTGTCTGAGAAATACTTCCTCGTGTGTCTTCTGATATTATCATGTGATTTTCTATTAGTGAATGCTTTTATTAAATTGTTTGATAGTTGAACTATTAAATCAACCTTGTAGTGTAAAATCAATTTCAAATAGTCATGTAGCAACAAATCTCATGTATTATGAAACAATTTTTATTGCTATTAATAAAATTGCTACTATTTTTATAAGGGTTGCTTATTAGTATTCTTTTCTTCCTTCTGTATCTGATGATGGCATGATGATGATAGTCTCACAAAATCAAATGGAAGTGTCCCCCTTTTTTCCAATTTCTCAGCTATTATATAGAGTTGATCTTAATTATTGTTTTTAATAGAGAATGCAGGTGAAATCAGCTGAATTCGGAATAAATTTTCTTGTGGTGATGGCTGTTATTTAGGGGATAATTTCTCCATGATGGACCAATTAATTGAACAAGGGTTTTGGTATGCTGCCCAGACTATTGTGAACATCTGTGCTGAAATCGTGTTTTTGCCTTACCTTTCCGAGTAGACGTGACTGCAAGCATGTGCTTCCTGACTTTATTTGGAAGAGTGTGCAGAAAACATTTATTTTAGTAGGCATTGGATTGTTTAATATATCTATTTCTTCTTAAGTTACCTTTGGATGGTTGTCTCAAGAAATTTGTTCCTCTCATCTGAGCTGTCAGGATTACAATAATAAAGTTGTTTGCAGTGCCCCATGGCTTTTCTTTTGGTGTCTGTAGAATTGCAACTGATATCATCTCCTTTTTCCTGGTGTTATTTTCTTTGTTGCCTGTGCGTGCGGTCAGACAAGAGAAGATCCAATAATTGTATTGTTCTTGTTTAAATGTCTAGCATTTGGTTTTATTGATTTTTATTCATTGTTTCTCTTATTAATCTATCTCTAATATTAATTTGTTCTTTTGTGTACTTAAATTAGATTTAACAGACTCCTGTCAAGGGACAGAGTGTGATAATTAATTTAGACTCCTCTTACTTAGTATTATTTAATATGATAAATACCCTACTAAGTACTACACATACATTGCTCTGTTGTGTGGGTGCAACTTTAAATTTGAATTAAAATAATACAGATTTCAATTTGACTTCATCTTCATTGGCAGGCTAGTAGAGAAGTATTATTTTGTGTTTAGATATTTGTGTATTTTCCAGATACTTTTTGACTGTTAATTTTTGAATATTTATGGTCATAGAATATAATTCAAATGATACGAAATTTGCCAAGATTCATTTCTTGCTTTGAAATATTGTATGTCTTTGCATATTATTTCTTCATGCATCAACAAAATTTTTACTATATTCTACATCTTTAATATTTGTGTATGCATCTGTTTATTCGAGATAGTGTCACTACATTCCCAGGTTGACTACACACCATATCTGCCTTTCTTAGCCTCCTGAGTAGCTGGAATTATACACATGTCACTGTCATTTTTGTTTACTTTTTTAATTAACTATTGAAAGTGCACTGCTGACATATTTACAAACGGCTATGTCTTTCTATCCAATTGTTTCTGGTTTGCTTCATAAATTTTTAAATTGCTGTAATTAGCCAGATATTACTAAGCATGCATGATTAGTATTTTATCTCAGTATTGTGATTTTTGTTGTTGTTTGCTTATTTGATTGAGGAGTGGACTTGAAGTCACTGTTTAGCAGGACAGTCTTGAATTACTCATGTTACTCTGCCTCCAGCTCCCAAGCGCTAGAATCCTAGACATATGCCACTATACCAAGATTCAGTGAGATCTTTAATCATTATGAAATCATCTTCAATAATACCTTGTTCCAAAAACTAATTTGTTTAATTGTTATAGCCATCACCACTTTCTTTCAGTAAGTATTATCGTGAAATAGTTTATTATACATATTCAATCCATCTGCATGATTTTATCCATCACTTGCTTTTATGTGTCTTGTTTATCCTTATCCTCAATGTATCTTCAATCTCCTACTGATCTTTTCCTGCTTCTCTTCTTCTCTCCAAATGGCGCCCACTTCTGCTTTCATTCATGCCATGTGTATTTCATCAAACTTTCTATTCCCCTCCTCTATTCTCATTTAAGATCTCTTCTTACTTGTTATGCTTGTTTGTGCATGTGTGTGGGGGGGGGGTATGTGTGTTAGACCAATGTATTGAACGGATGATTTGGGTATTGTTTTGTATTTAATATTTAGAGCTCTTTGTATATTCTAGCTATCTGGAAAAGATTTCTTCACCCTTCAGTAAACTGTCTCTCCACAATGAAAATAATTTTCTTCACTGTGAAAAAGTTTACGATTTTATATTGTATTATAATTTAATTCCTAGGATGAGTTCTGTGCTACTGGAATCTCTTTTAGAAGATTCTTGCTTATGTCTGTATTTTTAAGTATTATATCTATGTTTTTCTCTACCATCTTCAAAGTGTCACATCTTACATTAGAGTCTTTGATCCATTTTAAATTGATTTTTTTGTGCAGGGAGAGAGAAATAGATCTAGTTTTATTTTTCTACGTGCGGTTATCGAGCTTTCAAACCACCGTTTGTAGAACAGGCTGTCTTTTCTCCCAATGTGTTTTTGACACAATTATCAAAAGTTATGTGGTTATATCTATGCTGGTTTATTTATAGGTTTCATAACTGGGATGAAGTCTAAAAGGTTTGAGATCTATGTTTTTCTTCATGTGTTCTTGAATTCAGTTTGCAAGAATTTTGTTGATAATTTTTGCCACTATATTAATCATGGAAATTGATGTGGTTTGATTTTTGTATCATTATCTTGTTTTAATTATCAAGATAACAAAAACTGTAGAGTGAGTTTGGTACAATTCATTTGTTTTTCAATATATATAAGAGATTTTACAAAGGGATCATCAGTGCTGGGTTTTTTTTTTTAATAAAAGGACTGATAGCACTTGGCAGTAAATCCAACTATTTCATTAAATGATCATTGATCTTTTAAGAGTTTACTTATCCATCTCCAAATATTTGTAAAGCTTTTGTGGTATCTTCATATTTATTTTTTACATTTTTAAGGATTTCACACACGAGTGCACAATATACACATTATTCCCACCTCTCTTTCTTCCCTATTCAATTTCTCCGATGTGGTTACCACCCTATGAATTCATGAACTCTTTTAGTATTACTTGTATGTACATGAGTTTAGAACTGGTCACTTCGAATTGGATCACCTATTGGACCTCTGGAGAAACTAATTCTCTGTCATTCAGTAGCCATGGACTGCTTATAGCTCTTCATATAGGGATGAGGCCTTGTGACATTCTGTTGTGGAATATTATTTTGAGATATGTTATATTCATTTATTCTGAGGAATGTTTGTTTAATGATGCAAAGATATGTTGTATTCTTTTATGTTTCATTTGTTTAAATCTATGAAGCTGTGTTACTTTGCTTGACTGAAACACCCGATTGTTATAATAAGGAGCTGAACAGCTGATAGCTTGGCAGGAGAGAGAAATAAGCAGGGCTGCTAGGGAGAGAGAATAAATAGAAAGAAGTAATGAAAAAAGAGAGCAAGAAAATAGAGGAGGTGAAGGAGAGGAGAATTCCAGGGCCCAGCTTCCAAGATACACACCAAGTTATGGAATAAGAAGGAAAGAAAGATATATAGACTAGAGAAAGATAAAAGCCCAGAGGCAAAAGGTAGATGGAATAATTTAAGAAAAATTGGCTAGAAACAAGCCAAGACTGGGCACTCATACGAAAGAATAAGTTTCCATGAATTTACTTGCGAGCTGGATCGTGGGCACCCAAAGACTAAAAGGCAAAGAGTAAGAAAGAGATCTCCTACAACATCTCCCTCCCATCCATCTGTCATAATGACTGGCATGACCATCATGCAGGTCTTGTGTAAGTAACCATATTAGTGAGACTGTGTTGTGCCACTTCTAATTTATGCCTAGAACACACACATATACTATCCAGCAGCAAGCATCCTAATCCTCTAACGTTTACAGCCTTTCCATCTCATCTTCCTCCATGTTACCTGAGCCTTAGGTACAGAGGGTGTGTTGTAGATTTACCAAGCAGGACCGGGCACTTCATACTGAACTACATTTTGGCTAGTGTTATATCTCTATAGTTGTTTGCAGCTGTGCAAAAAGAAGCTCCTTTAATAAGGGATGAGAGCTACACTTATCTATTGGTATAAGGATGAGTATTTAGAATATAATAAAAATTATGTTGATTTAGAAAATAGGCTGTAGTATTTTCTATATTCTAGGGTCTATGACTTCTCTTTTCATGAACTTTCATCTAGATTTAAAATTCCAGGCAGTAATATCTTCCTATTCAGTGATCCTTAAGTCCAATTAGGGAACTGTTGATTACACCCAAGACATGAGTACCACCATTGCATCATTGGGAATATCTTGCCAGGTCATTCATTGTTGTGATTTGCAGCTTTATGCTGGGTAATACTATTGGTTACTTTTCTTCCTTAGTTGCTTACAAAGCAGCTTATACTGTCAGAGATTAACTTCAGGGAAGAGGATTCTGAGTAGTTACCACTTTGATTCTGCCAAATTATGTGGTGCCTTTACCAATATAGTCTTACCTAAACATTGCAGGAGGCAACCAGAGGCAATGGCAGTAACTTATAATATTTTAGAGTTCTCTTGGCCTATTGCTTAATTAGACAGTAGGTATCTTTTGCTTGGCACTGGAGTGTTTGTTAATTTATGGTTCCTTAAGGGGTCATTATAACATTGTATGAAGCAAGTGTATTTAAAAAAACATACACTCACATTATACATATATTGTACATGCATTAAACATATTTATATATTTCTGTTTAAATAAGCATACAATATGTTTTCTACAGATTATTCTAAAACTCTTAGTGTTATTTCTTTTTCCTTTCTATCTTTCCATTTGTCTTGCCATTCCTCCCTGACTCACCAGGTAAGTTCACCCCACTGTTTTTCTTCTTCCTACCTCATAGCAATGGTGACTTAGAATCCTCTACTTTAGAACTCCATCTACCCACCTTTCCCATGGTCTCTTTCTTCCTTCCTGGCTTCTGTAGCTATTTAGGAGAGACGCTCAAATGAAATATTTAAAGATAGGTTGAGAAAAAAAAAACCACGTGGCATTTGTCTTTCTGAGTCTTGGCTACTTCACTCTATAATATTATCTAGTGACAATTATGTAACTGGATATGTCAGGATTTCTTTTTTTTTTTGAAATTGAAATTCATGCCTTTGCAATGCTGAAGCATGCATGGGCAGCCCATATATGGAGGTTCTGTTGAACTTGTCTATATTGGGTTTTAAGGTCGAGGTTGATGAGGACGACTGACCAGGTCTCTTCCTCAAAGGGCACCAGATCTCACTACAGATGGTTGTGAGCCACCATGTGGTTCCTGGGAATGGAACTGAGGACTTTTGGAAAAGCAGTCCATTTTTCTTTCTGGCTGACAAAAATTTTACTTTGTACATGTACTACATTTTTATTACTCATTCAGCACCTTTGATGAACAGGGAGGCTACTTTCACTTCATAGCAAGGAAATATCCATTCTTGATATATACCAAGGAATGATGTAGCTAAGTCTACATAGGGTAGAACTATTTTTAACTTCTTGAAAATTTCCCACCCAAATTAGCTGTGCCAGTTTGCAATGCTAACAACAGAGAATGAGGGGTCCCATTTATTTGTACCCTTGTTAGCATTTGTGGTTATTTGCTTTCATGACTATAACTATTTCAACCAGGAGAAAGATGAAATTTCAAAGTGGTTTAAATTTGTATTTCATTGAAGATATTTTCACATGTTTATTAGCCATGCCTTGTTTTTTGAGAACTGTCTGTTCAGATTCATAGCCTACTTAATTGGGTTGTTCATTTTCTTGACTCCCCGCCCCAGTTTTTTGTGTATTGTAATATTCTCAATATTAATCCTCTATCAGTTATATAGTTGACAAAGATTTTCTCTCACTCAGGGGACTTCCTTTTAATTTGACAGATTGTTTCCTTTCCTGAACAAAAAAATTTCAGGTTTCTGACATGATGTTTTTAATTTGTTGCTCATAAAACTTGAGTGAATGCGGTCCTGTTCAGAAAGTCTTTCCTGTATTTATAGCTTTCTTTGGGAAGTTTGTACATTTCATGTTTCACATGGGGGGGTTTGATCCATTTGGAGTTGATTTTGTACAAGGTAATAGATAGGAGCTGAATTTCATTCTTTTATGTGTTGTCATTCAGTTTTCACGGCACTGTTTGTCGAAGATACTGGATCTCTTTTTATTTTTATTTTTTGGTATCTTTGTCATATATCAAGTGACTGTAATTGCATGCTATATTAGTTACTTTCTCTTTCTTTAATAAAATATCTTGATCAAAAGAACAAATAAAAGAAAAAAATTATTTTGGATTCTAATTCTAGAGGGATAAAAGTTCATCATGATGGAGACAGCATGGTAACAGACAGGCACAGCAGGAGGGGCAGTGTTGAGATCACACATCCATCACACATAGGAAGCAGAGAGAACACCAGAAGAGGAGGTGGACCTAGGCTTTAACTCTTAAAGTCCACCTATGGTGATATACCTGAGTATCCATAACGTCACCAAACAGTGCCACCTTCTGAAGAGAAAGTATTCAAACATGAGTCTATGGGGAATATTTCTCATTCAAACCATGACAGGTGCACTTAAATTTTGGGTTATTCTATTCGATTGATCTACATGCCTGGTTTTGTGCTAGATTCGTGGTTTTATTAGTATAGTTCTACAATATAAGCTAGAAAGTGATATAGTAATTCTTCCTACATGCCCCCTTACCCCAGCTTGTTGTGACTATCTGGGGTCTTGTGTACTTCCACACAAATTTTAGACGTTTTCTCCATTTCTCTGAGGAATGTCATGGTGTATTCATTGGGATTGCATGCTGTCTGTAAATTGCTTTTGAGAAAATTGCCATTCTCACAAAATTAATTATATCAACTCTTGAACCTGGGTGGCCTTTGTATATTCTGTCTCATCCTACATTATTTCTTCAGAGATTTAAAGTTTCCATTATAAAGGTCTTCCTTTCTCATTATGTGTGTTCCTAGATTTTGTTTTTATTTATATAATCTGAAGGTTTTGTTAATTAGAGTATCTCCAAGATCTCTTTCTCAGTATATTTCTTATTGAAGACTACTGATTTTTGTAAAATGATTTTGTATTCTGCTACTTTAGTGAAATCATTAATGATTTCTAGAAGTTTTCTTGTTGAATTTTGAGATCTCTTATATCACTTGCAAATAGAGATACTTTGATTTTTTATCTGTTTTTAGCCATTTAATTTCCCTTTTGTTTTCTATTACTCTAGCTAGTGCTTTTAAGAATTATATTGCAAAGAAGTGGAGATAGTGAGCAGCCCTGTCTCATTTCTAGTTGTAACACGATTGTTTTGAGATTTTCTCTATTTAGGAGGACATTGATTCTGGCTTTGTCATATTTGACTTCTATTATATTGAAATAAGTCTCCTCTACTGCTATTGTCTCTAGGACTTTTATCATTATTGATTCTGTCAAAAGTTTTTCTGCACATGTTGAGGTGATCATATGATTTTTATCTTTAAAATAATTTACAAGATTTACTACATTTATCAACTTACATATTGTGGGAATATTCTGGCATCTTCAGGGTAAAGCCAATTTGGTGTTGGTGGGTGATCTTTTTGATATATGTATGTATTCAGTTTTTAAATGTCTTATTCCAGGGTCTTAAACTATACTCTCTTTTTTGTTGCTGCAGTTTTATATGGCTTTGGTATTGTTGTTACACTGGTGGTTGGGGTTTCAATTAAGCCTATGTGAGGATAAGATAAATTTGTGACATGGGTATAGAAACATTTGATGTTGCTATTTCTCAAGAAGGAGATTTGAAATGCCAACAAATATGGAATGTAACGCAGGAATGCCCCCTGACCTTCCTCAACTTTTAGAGAATATTTAGGGTAAATGATATTTCCATACTTCAGGTAAGTTTTGAAGACAAATAACATGTTGTGCTTTGTACAACCTTGAACATCCTTCCTGTGAAGCATGTTGCTGAACTGTAAACTCATAACTCTGTTATCAAAGGATGTGTGATAATACAAATGAGCCTTGTTGCCCAACTTGAATGCCTGCCTTGACCCCTGTGGTTTTCTGCTTCAGTTCTGTCATTAATCAGGAGAAGCCACTTGGCCGATCTCGCCCACTGGCTGTGTGTAATGAATTTAGAAGTGTCACTTCTGTTTCTAGTTTTTGCTACTGCTTTGTTTTGCTTTTGTTTTTAAAATGTTGGCTGTAGTACTTCTCAAAAGTCAAGTAGAATTTTAAATCTATCCGGAACTAAGCTTTTGTAGTCAGAAGGTTTTTATTTCCTGTTTCTATCAATCATTTGTTTGTTATAGGTCTTTTAAGGTTGCTAATCTCTTCCTCATACAGTGGTCAAATTCCTCTAACTTGCCTTTAAGTTCTAATAATGCTTTATCTTCTGATTGATCCATTCAACTGGTTAGGTTCCCCCTATGCTCTCTAAAAGAGTTTTGAATTGTGACTCCATTTTCATTTCAGCTTGTTCTGTCTTCATATTTTGTCTTTTCACTTAATTAATTTTTGCAGTCCTGAATTGTCCCTGTCATTTTATTCAGCTGTGTTTGCTTTCTGGAATTTAATTGGGCTGTTTCTTGCCTGCTTTAAATTCATTTAGGTATCTCTGTCCTTTTTAAATACTTCATGTTCTTTTTTGATGTCTGTTATTGTTCTTTTAGATTGTGTGTCTACAGTCCTTCAGGATAATTCTTATTGGAGACTATAGCTATAGGACTACTGTTTTTTGAGGGATATACTGTCTTGGCCTTTAATGTTGCTTGAGTTTTTACAATGGGACCTAGGCATATGGATTTATTTCATTGATTATGTTTCTGATATGAGATTCTAGTTTACCTTTGTTTAGTGAAACTCTTCTCAGGGTTCACGATTGCTTCATTTAAATTTGTATATTGTTTTCAGTTTTGCCATATCTAATTTTATTTTCTCCCTACTATATGGAAACTAAAAAATATTAATCAGTTTGAGAATAAAATGGTGATCACTAGATCCTGGGGGGATAACAGTGGGAAGAGGAGAACAAAGGTAGAAGAAGTTTGCTGGGCATGAACAATACACACGCTATAGTCATACAGAAACCTATTAATGTGTACAACTGATGTGTGAACTGAGAACAAAATAGAAACATCTTTGCCATTTCTTAGCATGAAAATGTGATGCTAATGAATGTTTATTCACTTACATATCTGTCAATGATTGACTTCACCTTTTCTAAGAAGTAATGTATTTACTGAGGTATAATACATGTGCTACAAAGATCATCTTTTTAAAAATACAGGGTAGTACTTTTTAATAAATTCAGTGAAATGTACATTCATTACCACTTTCTTGTTGTAGAACATTTCATCATGCTAAAAAATATTCTCTTCTTATCAACAATGAACTCTTCTCTGTCTCTACCTCCTGATAAGTAATTGACTTTCAATCTGTGTTATTTCACCTACTCTCTATATTCCACATAAATGCCTTAGACAAATGTGACCTTTACGTTTTTTAAATACATCAAACTTGTGATGTAAAGCTCACTTAGCATAAGCTGTTCATGGTTCTCATCATGTAATGCATCTATACTTCCTGTCACCTATGAAAAAGTATTTTTGTGTCAACATAGTCCATTGCATTCATCAATTAATTAAGTAATAGTTATGTGTGGAATTCTTTCAAATTTTTTTGTGGATCAATTTTTTGCAGGTCTTTTGTTATCATGATATTAGTTAACTATAGTATGGAATTGCTCATTTATTAACTCTATAATTAATATTTTGTGAGCTACAAAATAATTTTTAAATTGATTGTTTCTTAATAATGGGAATATATGGCACTTCCAATTTCTAAATGGTTTAATCAAATCTTAGAAGGTTTCTGTTTTTGAATTGAACTGTATATTTTGTAATTTGTTTTACTCTCCTGTAGTAGCTAATAATTTTGACTGTCTTTTGCTGGTCATTTATATGTCTGCTTTGAGATACTGTTTTCATTTGTTGTGATTATGCTGGATGAAGATTTCTGGGTTGACGTGACTTTCTTTCTGCATATTATGTAATGTCTAGGGTCATATGTTTGCAATAGTAAATCTTCTGCCACCTTTATTTTTGCTTCTTTGTGTGTGTAATTTTTTCCTCTCCTGTTTTAATAACTGGAATTAGACAATTTAATTTTTAAATCACAGATTTTCGACAAATTATTATATGGCTAGATATATTTTTCATGGTTATTTTAAGTTCATTGAAATTCATAGTTACATGCTTTATGAATTTTAGGAAGTTCAGAAAATTTTCTGTCATAGTTTCAGCAATGATTCTTTCAGCTAGACCTACTGCAACATCCAAACATATACCTGCTCTACATATTATGTGTGTGCATAGTTACATAAGTTTTTGACTTTATCCTGTATCTTACTGAATTTATTTTCAATTTATTCTTTTTTATCTTCATTACCTAACTAGTTTGAATTCATCAATCTTTTCATTTATTATAGCCAATATAGTGTTAGTGCTATAGTTTGTAAATTCTGTTCATAGTATTTTAATGTTATTTTATGTTTGTCTCTAGGGGTTTGACTTTGACTTTTTATATATTCCATATCTTTATGTGTATTTGGATCATGTGTAATAGGTATAATGCCTACTGGGGCGTGGCCTCTTAGACCATATATGCTGATGCAGAGCCTGCATCAGCTCCTTCCCCCTTTTTGCTGGCTGTTCATTCGGATTGTTGGATTGCTGGATTCGATCTCTGTTCTCTGTTCAAGCGAGAATTCTAATTTGTGAGTTTACCCCTAAATAAATAACTATCTATTTCTCAATTCTGAGCTAGTGTGGGATTTCTTTTAAGCATCCGTTCATCACTTATCAATGACTGTTTTGGTGTTTTCAATTAGTGTTTCACACCTGAGTCTTTTATGGAGTAGTTTCATTGATTTCTTTCCTTACTACATTTTGTGTTCTATTTTGTGCACCATAGATTATGTTTTGGTGTCAGATACTGAAAGATGTACAGTGCTTCACATAGTATCTATTGGTGCAAAAAGAAGACATAACAGTCTTTCTGTGGACAAGATTTGAACAAGATAGAAAGTGGTGAGTCAAAGCTGAAGGGTTGGGACTGTGAGGTAGGCAAGGTAACCCTAAGGCTGCTTGATCTGATGGAAAAACAAAGGAATGATAATATGTTCATGTTTGACAGCCTCATAACATTTGGAGAAATGGAGTTCCAAATAGAAAACTCTTGTCTTAATTCTTCTGCTTTGGAAAGGTAGAGGAGATGGAGGAGAAGGTCTCTAAAATATCACCCACTAACTCCTCTCAATGATCTAGCTATGACAGAACCAGAGTATGGGTCTCTCGGACCCTTTTTGCTCTGCTGGTGAAGCAGCCAGCAGGTAAAGGCACTTGCCACTGATCCTTATACCTTGAGATTGATCCTCAGGGAAGAACCGAATCTCACAGGCTGTCTTCTGAAACATGCACACACACACACACACACACACACACAGACACACACACACACACACACACACACTGCTAGTAATAATAATAATAATAATAATAATAATAATAAAAGACTAGGTTTCGAGCTTTGCCACGAACAACAAAATTGCTTTGTATAGCATCCACTATATGTTGGTGAAACTCAGTGTTATAAAGCAATGAAAGTAATACACAATAAAAACTTATTAAGTCAGTAGAGATCCCTGTAGGGAAGCTGTCTAGAAAGCTGGTATTAAATAGCTCAGCTGGAAGCCCTCTCCAGGCCATCCTGAGAAATAAAGCTGCCTTAATAAATGTCAAGGAAAACACTACTCCTCCCTGCAATGCTGGAATACAGGGCTACTAGGAATCATCAAGACGGCCTTATAATCTCTGTTCACTCACATGCCAGAAACCCAAAAACCCTGAGATTACAGAGAGACATGGCTCCCACTCACTCTTCCTGCACATATCAGCACTGGGAACTTGCTAGAAGCAGACAGATCTGAGAAATGGCACCTTTCAACTCAGTGCTGTTGTGCTAGCAATTCACTCAATAGGAATTCTTTTATCTACTATTCTACATAAGTCTCATGACGATTTTGCTTTTGTTCATATATGTCTTAGGTTTTAGGGCTGTTGGTTTTGTTTTTCTACCCCAGTTTACTATAAGGCATTCTTTGTCTGATGTGGGGTTAGTGAAGATCTTCTCCCATTTAATAGGATGCCTTTTTGTCTTAATGACTGTATCTTTTGCTTTACAGAAGCTTCTCAGTTTCAGGTGGTCCCATTTATTCATTGTTGCTCTTATTGTCTGTGTCACTGAGGTTTTACATAAAAAGTGGGCTCCTGTGCCCATGTATTGCAGGCTACTTCCCACTTTCTCTTCTATCAGGTTCAATGTGGTCGGATTTATATTGAGGTCTTTAATCCATTTGGACTTGAGTTTTGGGCATGGTGATAGATAAGGATATATTTTCATTCTCCTACAGGTTGACATCCAGTTATGCCAGCACCATTTGTTAATGATGCTTTCTTTCTTCCATTGTATAATTTTAGCTTCTTTGTCAAATATGAGGTGTTCATAGGTTTGTGGATTAATATCTGGGTCTTCGATTCGATTCCATTGGTCAATGTCTCTGTTTTTATGCCAATACCAAGCTGTTTTCATTACTGTCACTCTGTAATAGAGTTTGAAGTCAGGGATGGTAATGCCTCCGGAAGTTCCTTTATTGTATAGCATTGTTTTGGCTATCCTGGGCTTTTTGTTTTTCCATATAAAGTTACTAATTGTTCTCTCAAGGTCTGTGAATAATTTTGTTGGGATTTTGATGAGGATTGCATTGAATCTATAGATTGCCTTTGGTAGAATTGCCATTTTTACTATATTGATCCTACCAATCCAGGAGCATGGGAGATCCTTCCATTTTCTGGTATCCTCTTTGATTTCTTTCTTCAAGGTCTTAAAGTTCTTGTCAAATAGATCTTTTACTTCCTTGGTTAGTGTTAGCCCAAGATACTTTATGCTATTTGTGGCTATCATGAAAGGTGATGTTTCTCTGATTTCCCTCTCTGTTCCTTTTTCCTTTGTGTATAGAAGGGCTACTGATTTTTTTGAGTTGATCTTGTATCCTGCCACATCACTGAAGGTATTTATCAGCTGTAGAAGTTCTTTGGTGGAGTTTTTGGGGTCACTTATGTACACTATCATATCATCTGCAAATAATGATAGTTTGACTTCTTCCTTTCTAATTCGAATCCCCATGATCTCCTTATGTTATCTTATAGCTATTATTAGAACTTCAAGCACTATATTGAAGAGATATGGAGAGAGTGGACAGCTTTTTCTTGTTCCTGATTTTAGTGGAATTGCTTTGAGTTTCTCTCCATTTAATTTGATGTTAGCTGTCAGCTTGCTGTATATTGCTTTTATAATATTTAGATATGATCCTTGAATCCCTAATCTCTCCAAGACCTTTATCATAAAGGGGTGTTGAATTTTGTCAAATGCTTTTTCAGCATCTAATGAAATGATCATGTGTTTTTTTTTTCTTTCAGTTCATTTATATGATGGATTACATTGATAGATTTTTGTATGTTGAACCAGCCCTGCATCTCTGGGGTGAAGCCTACTTGATCATAGTGGATGATTTTTTTTTTGATGTGTTCTTGGATTCAGTTTGCTAGTATTTTATTGAGGATTTTCGCATTGACGTTCATGAGTGAGATTGGTCTGTAATTCTTTCTTGGTTGTGTCTTTGTGTGGTTTTGGTATCAGGGTAACGGTAGCTTCATAAAAAGAGTTTGGCAATGACCCTTCTGTTTCTATTATGTGAAACACCTTATGG
>PVIU01024461.1:0-25471 GCA_004026605.1 Ondatra zibethicus
GAAAGAGGGCATGGTGCCCTGCCCTGTTGGAAGTCCAAGGCCCACCCCCATCCCTATCTGGCTTATTCTTCTTTATTTTTTAAAGACTTTATCTTTTTTTAAAGCATCTCTCTATGCTCTTTGTTTCTTTTCTCTTTTAAGCCTACTACATACCTTTATTCAACAGTGTGACCCATTTAGAGGTCTTTTATGTCTGAATCTTTCCTATTGTGAATCTTTAATTCTTTACTATCTTTACTATCCAGGAGTCTAAACCTTAGCTGCACTATTATTATGATAATTATGATAGTTACTGCCTGAGATCAGCACAGTTCAGCATGGTGGAGCTGCTCCTCTTTCAGAGCCATTTGGTACCCCTGAGCCTCACGCAGTTCCAGGCACACAGCAAGTCTACATTGCCATCAAGCAACCAAGCCACAGAACTTTAGTCAGAAATCCCATTCAAATAATCTGTCTCCAGAGGGAGCCAGAGATGGTGCCAGCAGCATAGCCCAGAAAGCTGGCATTTTAAAACTGCCACAGCTTTTTTACTGTTGCGGCTGCTGAGTGAGGAAATTTTCTCTGCAGCACCCTGCTAGCAAACAGCAAAAACTCTGCTAAATTCTGTATTCTTTTTGAAGCTCTCTCAGGTTTTATGTGGAATCAGTCAACCACGTTGGGCAGCCAATTGTAGTAAGAGGCGTGTGGGCTGTGTTCCCAGCACCAGGTTAGCTTATACCCGAAATAATTACACAGAAACTGTATTCATTTAATTACTGCCTGGCCCATTAGTTCTAGCCTCTTATTGGCTAACTCTCACATCTTGATTAACCCATTTCCATTAATGTCTATTGCCACTTGACTATGGCTTACTGGCATGAGTCTAAGCACCGTCTGTATTAGCCAGCAGAATCATGGCATCTGCCACACTGCCTTCTCTCTCCCAGCCTTCCATTCTGTCTACTACACCCACCTAAGGGCTGCCCTATCAAAAGGCTAAGGGAGTCTCTTTATTTAACCAATGAAAGCAACAGAAATACTGAAGGACCTCCTGCAGTAAACAAGAATCTCAATATAGTTTAGATGTACATTTTTCTTGTATATAAAAAGCTTAAAATTTTTCTTTATGTTTTATTGGTCATCTGTATGTTTTCCTTAGAGAATTGCCTGTTGGTATCTTTACATCTCTCCACTTACTGGATTATTTTTTTTAGCAGTTTAAATATGCTGAGGTTTTATGTTTTCTAGATATTAGTTCTTTGATTACAGCTGGCAGAGACGTTATCCCATCCTATAAGCATTTTCTTCACTTAAAGTTGACTGTTTTGCTTTTTATTATTATTACTATTATTACTTTCATCGTTGTTATTATCATTATTATTTATTATTATGTGTTTGTGAGGTACATGTGTGTATGCATGAGATATATGAGTATGAGGGTGGGAGCTAGGTAACAGGGCATACATATGGAGGTCAGAGGAAAACTTTTGAGATTTGGTTATCTCCTTCCAATTTGCTGAAGCAGTGTCACTATTCCTTTCTGCCACACTTTGTACTCTAGGCTTGCTGGTCTAAAAGCTTCAGACTAATTCTCCTGCTACACCTTCCATCTCACCCTATAAGAGTACTGGGATTATAGATATATGCCACTCTGTCCAACATTTTATACAGGTTCCAGCCATTGAATTCAAGCAATAAGCCTCATATGACAAATATGTTCAATTGAGAGATATCTCTAGTCCCACTTGTTTCTTTGATGCTCAAAGGGTGTTTGATTTAATGTAACTCACAGTTTTAATTTGCCTATATCTTCTGAAATATTGGAATTATATATAGAAAAATCACTCTCTGTAAGTAGATTTGAAAGTATTTTCCTTATGTGTTTTTTTTCAGTAGTATCAAAATTTCACAATATGATTAAGGTTTTCTACTCATTCTGAGATTAATGATTCTTTGGTTTAATTTTTAACATGGCTAGAGACATTTATGGAGTTCTGGTCTTTTATAAGCAAAAATCTAATCTGCCTTAACTTATTAATGAAACTGATTTTTTTCTGTTTCTTCGTTTATATGCATATTTTGACATATTACTGAGAAAAAGAAGACTATAGCTGTGTAGTCTTATTCTGGATCCTCAATTCTATCCAAAGAATTAACATGTGTATTTTTGTGCTACTGTCATTCTGGCTTTCTTACTAGACTTCTGTAGTATAATTTTCAATCAGTTATTCTGATTCTTTCTGTTTTACTCTTTCTACTTAAGACTTCTTTGACTAACAAAGGTCTTTGGTTCGGTCATATGGATTTTCAATTTTCTGTGTTTGGTGTATAATATCAATATGAAGATTAGAATTTTCATGTGAATTGCTTTAATTTTACAGATGTGGCCATTTTCCAGAATGTTAATTCTGCTGATTCACCTTGTGGTATCTTCAAACTTGCCAGTGCTTTACCATTTTAATTCTAGAAGCTTTGAAACTTTTGGCTAAGACTTTGAGTGTTTTAGTGTTTTGTAGGGCTATTGTGGATGGAATTGTTTATGAGAGTTCTCTTTCCATGATGAGGTTACTGGTTTATAAATATTTTGATTTTGTTTCTTTTGACTTTGTTGTGGGAGCATTAGATCTTTCTAAATATAGGATCATTCAATTTCGTTTTTTCATCTTTTGTTTATATCCCCTTTAAATCTTTCTCTTGTCTCATTTTATTAGCTAAGATTTCTAGTACCATATTCTGTGTTTTTTTTTTATTTCATATAAAAGTGGTGATGACTTTGTTGTATGTAGTTTTAAAATAAGGAATAAATATTTATTTAAGGAAATGAATTGAAAGCAGTATGTAGTTTTATTAATTAATTAATTTTATTCATTTGAACATACTATCCACAGTCTCTCCAGCCTTTTATTATGAAAGCATATTGAATTTCCAATAGCACTCTGCATTTATTCAAACATTCGTGTGATGTTTTTCCTTGATTCCAATTTTGGCTTTTATTTTTATGGTGAAAATACATACAGAGTTCTCTACTACTATCCAGCTTCTAAATGTACATTCATATATTGTTAATATTATATAATTCATTCATAGAATATCTTTAAAACTATTCATTTCAGAGAAATCAACTCTATAATATTTAAATAGTTTCATTTGCCAATCTACCATCCACATGATAAACTGCAATATAAATTCAACTTCTGTATTTTGAAAACTTTGGATAACTCATGTAAATTGACATCAATTAGTAGCAGTCCCTTGGTTACTGAATTGTGACATTTAACTTACATACTCCAAGTAAGTTCTCCTACACTTTTTCAAATGGCAAGCATGATTATTTTAATATTTTCTAAATTGCAATTGCCACTTTTCCTCCCTTCCCTCTCCTCCTGTGTACTATCTTCCTCTTTGCTTTCTCTAAAATTCATAACATCTATATACTCATATATATTCTAAAATATATTGATTCACCCTGCTCAGACTGTGTAAACTTCCATATTTCTGTATGATTTCAAGGCTGACTACTTGATATTGGATAATCAATTTGGGAGCTCTTCCCTGGGAAGAATATTTCTCCTACTCACAGTGTTCCTAGGTCGCCTACAATTCTTTGCCTAGGGTTGAGGCCTTATGAGCTTTCTTCCACCTATATCAGCATATCTACTGGTGTATTCATTGTCCAGGTCTTTTTTAGTCAGTCATGTCACTGAGCCTTCAAAGGTATAGCTTCTCTAACATTTCTAGAAGACATAATCCCATAAAAACTTCAAGCTCCTTTTATTCCTACAATCTTTTCATCCTCTCTTGTGCTTTGATCCCTGAACTTTAAGTCCAGTAACTGTGTTGTAGATTGATCAGCTCAGATATGGAACATATGATCTTATTTTCTCAGCATTTTGATCAGTTGTGGTTTTCTGCAATGGTTTCCATCTGTTTCAAAAAGAGTCTCTTTGAATAGGGGTGTACTGGCTAGATTTATGTCAACTTGATGCAAGCTAGGGTCATTTGGGAAGAAGGAATATTATTTGAGAAAATGCCTTATACAACTGACCTATAGGAAAACCTGTAGATCATTTTCTTAATTGATGATGGATGTGGGAATGCACAGCCCAATGGGGGCAGTGATACTGCTGGGTATGTGGACATGAATGATATCAGAAAGCAAATTGAGTGAGCTAAGGGCATAATGCCAGTCCTCCATGGCTTTTGCTTCAGTTCCTGTCTTCAGATTCCTGCAATGATTTCTTAGTGTGATTTCCCTCAGTGACGGAGTATGACCTGAATGCTATGAGCTGAAATAAACCCGCTCCTCCTCAAGTTGTTTTAGGATATGATGTTTTTATAACAGCAACAGAAACCTTAAGGTAGAAATTGGTACAAGTTTTATAGGTTATTGCTGTGACAGACCTTATATGTTTTTGGGAACAGTGTGGTAACATTTGAATATTGGGATAGTAAAGCCAATGAGTACTTATGGATAAGTGGTTGTTCTATTGGAGCCTTAAGAACAAAAGCATTAACAGAATTGCAGATGATAAAGGTCTGTCATCTGAAGTTTCAGAGGGACGTTTGGAAGTCCTTTCAAATTCTAGGAGAGTCATTTGATATTTAAAATAAGAATCTGTGACTCTGGTCAGCTGGGGTTGAAAAATCAGTTGTGATTAAGAAGAGGACAGAATAAATGAAGTAAAATATTCTGTGAAGTGTCCTCAGAATCATAACACAGAAGCTGTAGTCCAGAGTAGGGCAAGGCTGTGCTAAGAACTTAACTATTTAATTTGTATGAATTTACCAAGTGGTACAAGTTTTAAATGCATGAAGGGTCATGGAGAGAGATTAGCTGAGGATTGGCACCATGAGAGGCCAGAAAGAGGTCATTGAAAACTATGTAACCTCAGTTGAAGTGGAATTCCCAATATTGAAGGGATCACAGAGAGTGGTTGAGGCTTGCCTCTATGTGATAGGATAAGAATCCCTGAAGAGAGTTCAGGAAAGTTTAGCCCATTTACTGTGAAGACTCCAGAATTTTGGAGCTGCCAGTAAAATGAGGTGACCACCAAGTACACCAGAATCTGTGGAGCTAGACTGAGTCTAGAAGAAAAGCTGCATGTGCTATGGATGGAAAAGATGGAAAACTGGAGATGCCTATGCTTCTTGGGCACAGAGGATCATCAGTGGGTCACAGATGATAAGTGTGAACTTTTTACAGTGTTGGACTTTGGTTTTGGGGTAGATTCAAAGGTGCCTATGGCTTGGTTCTTCCTGCTTTGCATAAGGAAGTATTTAATTTAAAAATTACAGGAGCCAACAGTTATGAGACTTTATGTATTTTAGAAAAAATATGTGATTTTTAAAAAGACTTGATGTTTTAGAGAGAAAGAAGCTAACTTTTTGGTATCTGAAATTTTCAATTCTTTGGTAGTTATTCATACTTTCTGCTATAACATCTCTACCATTTTACACTCCAAACCACAATGTACAAATGTTTCAGTAGCTCTACACCTTTACATTTTCTTTTTTTTTTGATTGAAAAAAATATGAAATTGAATAGAATTCATGTTAATGTGTTATCAGTTTGTGTTCAATTGATGATGCTCTGCATTTGAAGGTAAAATAGAACAGATTAGGGTGTTCAGAAACAAACCTATGCTCAGCGAGTGTATTAATCTATAATAAAGATGTGAATAGTAAACTGTGACAAAATGAGTCTCCTTATTACTTGATATGAAGTAATCAAGATATACTCATGGAAAAGGTAAAAGCAACAGTTTAGCAAATTATCTTCTGCCTATAATCTTAGCACTTAGGAGGGAAAAAAAGCTTCATTATGAAGTTCAAATAAGTCTAAACTACACGGAAAATTCCATGATAACCTGTTCCACAGAGGGAGAGTATACCTCAACAATCTAAAATAAAAAAATGGAACTTTTGTCTTATAACATATGGAAAAATCAAAGGTAAAATATTTCCAAGATTTTATTCTATGACTCAAAATTTTATCTTGCCTAGTAGATAAGAATGTAAGAGACACTTGGTATTGTTTTAGATATAATGATTTGAACGTGGTACCAAAATCACATGCAGCAAGCAAAAATATGCAAAGGAAATAATAGGAAATTCAAAGCTTCGGCATAAGAAAAAGAATAGCATTGAATAACTTGGCAGTAGAGTTATGGGTAGTTATAAAACAACATATAGGTGCAAGAAAATAACTTAGTTCTTCTGAAAAAGCAACAAGTATTCTTAGCCCCTGAGTCATATCTCTACCCCTATATACATTTCTGTGTGTCTTTAATCTTACAAAAAGCTCCAATTCCAAGATTTGAGTCTTCATAACTGTAATCCATTTTTCTTTATTACATTTTCATTCTGAAAGCAAATCTGTTGAGAGTCTCAATTTTTGTTTTGATTTCTATTTCATAGATATCCAAGATGACTTTATCCCATCTATCTTGGCTCTATTAGGTTATTATATACAGAAGTAATCACCAAAACTCTATACCCAAGCGAGCCAAAGAACTATAGTCTGTTGATCTCTCAATGCATCTTATCAGATGTTGCAAATAAGCTCACACATATGGAAAATTTTGAATTTTTTCTCTCACATACATAGATACAAACCGACAAACACAATATCATATACTGTATCAGCTCTCAACTAACCATTACAACAGTGGTTATTAAGGAAATACAATTTCTTATTCAATGGCTTATTCAAATTTCACTGCCCATTTTTCTACTCTGTGTGAATCTATATGATGAACTTTATACAGATAATGAAAGTTAGAATGGCTTGGATTTGTTAAGAAGAAATCTCAGGTCCTCACAAACAGGGCTTTCTATGTCCCAAACTTAATTGTTTATCTTTATCCATTATATTTATCTACCAGGTAATAGTGCTATATCATCATGTGTTTTCAAAATACATAGAAGAGGAACATGAAGAAATGACTACTGTTGTTTAGTATCTTGTCTGTATCTCTGATTTCATATATCACTCAGATCTGTGACATACATTGTTACACTGTGCCAGTATGATCATAAGACCTACTCATCTCCACTATTGCAGACTCTTCAAAAATTTCTCCTTTTGATATCCTGAACAATTTTGACATCGTAGGATAAACTAAAAACCTAACCACATGATGTCATGATTTTGATGGGTTTTGTTTACCCTCACTCCAGATTTAGGAAAATACCATTCAAAGAATAATTTATTCTATGAGGAAAAAAAGAAACAATGGGGCTAAATTGATTTGACGTTGATTGGTATTTTTTATCTGGCTATTTTGTTGCTTGCCATCTTCCATGGATGTAGCATCGAAGACTGAAGATTTATTTCTACTGTAACTCTCTCCTTTTTTACGTATCCCAAAACCAAAAGGCAGTGGTCTTTTAGAGTTTTTCATTTCCTTTACATCATAGTTTCCTTGCCCTGTCTAGACACTGTGAAATCTCTCAGTCTGTTTACTTGGGCATTGTTCTCTTAGACAAATGCACAGGAAAAGATGGAATTGAAGGATTTCATTTATAATAAAATTATCATATTCATTGATGTCCTTATTTTAATGATTAAAATTTAAATTAAAAGTTTACCTTTTCTTTACAGTTTTACAATTGTAATCTCTTTCCCAAGCTTAATAATTTTGTGTTGTAAGATGACAATGGAGAAAGTAATAACATGCATCAATATATTCACTATCCCAGGTGTTTGAGTACCTACTATTGTACTTGAGGACAAGAAATTGAGTAAATCACAGTCAAGGGTCTGTATTTTTGGCTCAGGAGAACTTATTGATTATGTATAGCTCTGCTCCACTCTGCTTCACTCAGGCCGAATTGATATTGAACACCAACCACAACTGAAGTGTTTATACCATGCAGATAAAAAGACACTATAAATCAAGACCATTTGGTGGTAGACTTTGGGGGTTGCTTGGTTTTTGAGAGTTGACCATTAAGCATTTACAAGTATATTATTGCCCTAGGCACATGACAAAATGTTTAGATATAATATCAATAACTTATATTTAAAATAACTGCTACTCAGTATGATGAGTCATGTATAGTAGAGGTCAGATAGTTAACAAAATACCAGAAATACCCTTGCTATCTTAAAATTCTTTATACAAGCTTCATTGTCCCTAATAATCTAGCAAACATGGTAGCAAAATCGACACATGCACTGCACTTCCACATAATAATGTAGTATCTGATAGTGTTAGCATGTAGTTACAGAAATATGCAAGTTTTCAACAAAAATATTCTGACACCTGTTAAAATGAAAATGTTGATTTTATTTGGAAACAATCATGATAGGAACAAGGGACACTAACTTGGAGTATGGAATGAACTGAGAGAACACATTGCTAAAAGAAAAGGAAATATCGGAGTTTATGTACAGAAGTCAAAGTAATAGAGTAGGCAAAAGGGAAAAAAATGTGAGTGGGACTTTTCCCTGGGATAATGTAATGAGATTCTTGCAGAAAGGGAAGCCAAGTTATTCCAGTACAATCTGAGTGATAGTAAGAGATTAACAGTGTAAGCAGTTGTTGAAAATTAGGATTTTCTTAAAATGACTTTATTGCAATTCATTATAATGTTAGGCTACTTAAAGAATAACATGAAAACCACAAGGTAGGCCAAGATAAGTAAACAATTCAGTAAAGTATGAGTGGAAGTGTTACTGTCATTACTTTCCATCAGTTTGTCCCAATATAGTCAATAAGGACAATACAATTCCACCAAGCCTAACAGATACTATTTCTGTTATTAGAAAATGAATTCTAGCTGGAATAAAAATATGAAAGTTTGACATAAAAAAATAATGGCTATAATGAATCTACTTTAGATATATGACCTATTTTAAGATTATTTTATTATAAGTTTACACTGTTTTACATATTTTAACATTTTTGTGGGATACACTTAATACTCAACACTATGATAGAAGTTTATGAATGCTTGCATATTTAAATGAGAAAGTAAAAGACTTCAATATTTATACCTTATAATTAATCTAATGATTCTCTCCTGTTAACAACCAAAAATGAGCTATGGAAAATAGCAATAGGATATGATATGGTTTTAATAGCACAATTCTGCTAAACTTTACAATTTTGCTAATATCCATATTAGGATAGGTCAGTGCCAGCAACAGAAATAGAGAAGTCTTGATGAAAGGTCAAAATTAAGGACAAAAGAGGATAAAATAGCTAAAGATTATCAATATTCTTTGTTCATACAATAAAACAATAAAAGGTTCTTGAGTCTAAATATTTTGTCTTTTATTTGCTTAAAATTTACTTATTTATGGACAAACTTGTGATGATTCAATGCATTTAGGCTTTGCATGATATTAAAACAACTATAAGTATACATATCCTCTCAAACATTTAAATAATAGAGTATTACTTGATTTTAATTTATTTCAGTCAAGTAATGCTTAGTGCTTAATATTTCACCTAGGATATGACTTTGTAACAATGCTTATTGAGAATAACAAGCATAACTATAAAGCAAAAACTACTAAAATACTTTTATTTAATTTTGTGCTGTTAAAATAATACAGCAGAGAATGAGAGGTAGTAGTTTGAGTGGTGAAGGATAGTTTTCCATAATTAAGGCTAGATGCTTTTGACCTCTCAGCATTGACAATGCTATAAAACCCCACATGGTTCTATATGTGTATATGTATTCTTGTTCCATATATATTCTTACCTTTGTATAAGGAAATGTGTGGTTCCAATTTTTTTCTTAATATGAGGTATTGATAATTCATATCAGGCCTCTAAGTGTTAAACGTAAAGTGCTTAATCCTTTTCCCCACTTCAGTCAGTGTAGCATGAAGTCTGTTAAACTACTACTACTACAAATAATTGAGTTTCTTTGCCTCACAGCCATTCATTTTTGACAACATCCACTTAGGGTAGGACAGTGTTTCTCATCTCAGCATTATTGACATTTTTAGCTAGATAATTTATTGCTGCCTGAAGTGTACCTGTGTAATATAGCATTTTGAATAGCATCCCAGCTCTCTACTAGGAAGCATTAGCAATCGGCCTTCCTACCTTAACATGGAAAAATGTCTCTTGACAGAGTGACAGGTCTCCTGGGAACAAAGCTTTCCCAGTTACAAATAATTGAAGAATAAGAAAAGAACTTGTTGCATCACACAACAAAGGAAAAAAATCTTGATGAATTAAAGGGCTAAAAAAATAAAAGGTTATAACACTATGACAATGAAAGATAGTATATTTGTATAAAATGGTTTAAAATATACTTTTTTACTTTAATTGTAGATTACATTCTTAGTCAAAAAATAAAATGGAAACCTTATAAAGGATATGACTATACAAAAATTACACTTTTTTAAGATGGAAGTAATGGGATGAAAACCACCAGAAGATGCTTCTAATGTGTTTTAGATTCCCAAATATTAGAGCATGTCTGTTATGTGAAGAAAAGTTATCCTCAGAAAATCTTGAACTCTTATATTCAAGGCTGATGATTTCCCTACCAAGGCTGATTTAAATTGTTTCAAATTTTAAGTAAATATTCTATTTTAGGGGAAGCATACTAATTGATTTTTTAATTCATGCTAGTATTGAATATTATACAGTGCACTGGACATAATTTCACCAGACCAAAGAATTGTTTAATAATTATTGTGGTTTCCCTATTAAAATTTTAGATACAACTATAAGTGATTCTTTTAAAAATTGCATTACAAAGAAAACATATGTCTTTTACTAACTGTTTTAAGATGTATTTTGTGAAAAACTCTTCAAATATAATTTGAAGAGCAATATAGCCAAATAAACTTCATAGTACAGTTTAGGTAACTACTGTGATTTCATAAGAGAATGTTTTACCAAGAAAAAAAAGTATATATATATGAAGCTTCTCAAGGTAAGACATCAATACAATGACTTATCATAGTTACAAAAAGTATAACTTAAACTGCATTTTTATAACTTTGCAAAAGTTCCAAATTAAACAAAATGAAGAATAAAAATAAAATAAAATATACAATGTGCTGTGTTATGGAGGTATTGAACATACATACAGGCTAATACAAATGAGTAAAAAGACTAATCATATTTAAATGAATATTTAAATAATTAAGATAGATAAAATTAGCATCAATATTATTTTATGTGAAATTTTAACCTGTCATATCTCAAATAACTTTAGATTATGGCAGTAAATTTAGTATATTATCAATTTTGTTAGGGATGGATTTAATAATTATTGATTAATGTTTAAAATTAATTTTAAAAAGTAATTAATTTGCTTAAAATAAAAAGTGACAAAATATTTACACATTAGTACCATATATATTTTTTAAAAGCTTATTTTTTCTATTATTATTTTTTATTGGCAGTGATGGGCATAAAACATCAATACCAGGACCTCCTAATTTGCAGCAAAACACTAACTATACTAATTGCCAGCAGTATTTTTCTATATTTAATAACACAAAAGAATTGTAAATATTTATGAGGTGAGTGTATTTCTTGATCAGACTAACTGCTGAAGGCTACTTCACAAGTCTCCTGAATGAGCAGAGTTTCCTGCTTGAACTGGAGTCTGAATAGTTCTGGGATTTTCTTTAAGGCAATGTAGTAGTGCAATAACCTGTTATGTCCTTAAAGTAGACTCAATGCTTGTGACAGCATAAGCCTCTACTTCTGTCAATATCTCATATGTTATCATTAATGACAACTTCTGGGGAATCTCTTGATTATTTTTCCCTGCAGAGTAGATACTTTTCAGGGTTATCCTTGAGAGTAAGGATAGTATGCTATATGAGCTAATCTGTTCTTTTTGTGTTACTTTTGTGCTGCAAAACATCTCTGCCATATTACCGTGGTACTCCAATAATACAGATAAAATATATTAAGTGTGCCAGCTATTGTTATGTTTTGCTTTGCTTTTATTTAGTACAGTGAAGCGTGACAAGCATCTCTGCCCAGGTATCTTGCCCAAATCACTCTCTTTGACTTTGAAAATACATATGCATAAAAAGAGTAAATTTAATATAATTCATAGATCTTCAGCTTAGTATCCATCTCTAAAAGTGCACATGTTAAACTGTCACATTTCCCCTTTTGTTTCTTCTATAAATAAATCACTCGTGAGTGTCTGCTTATGGATGTTTCATGTTCTCTTATAATCATTTTTATAATATATAATTAACTTGCAAACCAAACCTGCATAATCATTAACATCATTAATTAATTAAGAAAGTTAAAACTAAGAATCAACAAGTTTTAAAAATTCAAACCAGTTTTCAAAATGGGAAAGTACGCTGGACAAAAATTCAAACATACACAAAAAATATAGATACCTAAAAGTCCCATAAAAAGAATCTCAACTTTAAGAGTTCTAATGAAAGCACAATTTAACACCTGAGGGTCATGAGTATGATTTGTTTTAGCATAAGGATAGTATCTAATATCCCTAGGTATGTAGGAAAAGGGAACTTTCAGATATACAGACTATAGAAGTTTTCAATAGATTTAATGTTTTTCTGTTTTTCTTTTCTTTTTTTTCTAGTTTTATATTTTCTATAATTAATAAAATAGTGCATGTATAAAAATTTACACAAAGTTTCAAGAGATCATACAATTTCTGAAAATGTCCTGGATTTGTGTTACATTCAGTTTTCTATGGGTGCACTCAGATCAATGTTAACAGGCAGACATGATGCGGTGTCTCATTCTCTTTGGTAAAACTGTCTGCATTATTTACTCCTCACAGTAGAAACTCTGACATCCACTTTGTGCAGGGTCTGCTCATGTTAGGATGTCAGACATTAAGTCTGGATCTACAAGAGGCAAGGACTTCCCACAACAGTATCAGCCCCTGGGCCCTCACCCCCACTTTAGAATGACCCAGTGACTTCCAACCAGGAATCTCCAGGAACCTCCCAGTTCTGCAAGAAGCAATCTCTGGGAACTGGTAGAAACAGGATATCTCTCCGAGAATCCAAGAGGCAGGCCACACTGTGGTGTGTCAACAAGAAGTAGATCCCATTGGTCGGTTAATGATTGCTGCTGATATATACTCCTCACCCCCTAACTTAAAAGGAAAGGAAGGCTTGGGGCTCAACACTGAAGGAGAAGGGCACTGAGCACTAATGACACTCAACACTTTATTTCCTGACAAACATTTGTCATTATACAGACACAACCACATGAACTAAGAGCAGGATTTGAGCACTACACATTCATGACTTTCTTCATACATTCTTTAACAACTTCCTAACAGAGAAAAACAAGACCTCTACCACCCACTGTGACATACTACCTTACTCAACATCAGAATGTCTGTGATGATCTTTAGTCCTCTGTATACAAGGCAAAAAGTATCCAAAACATAAATGAAGAATTAACATGGGGAACAAGGAAAGCAGTTGCCAACAGATTTCATGAAACCCATTAATTTCTGAAAAAAAAGAAGTATTTAATATTTACATTGCTTCATGAAAAAAATGCCCACTGGACCCACCTGTATGGATGGGTAAGTGAGGATACCAGACAGTTCAGGGGTAGGAAACAACTGTTTTTGTTTTCAATAGCCTGGGAAGATACTGGCAGGAAAAGCATCCTATTGAAGCCTTGATGGGGGAAATTATCTGCCAATCACATCCAGTTGGGGTGTGGCTACCTGAACCCCCAGTTAGATAAACAGAGAGAACACAGGTGTGCTCTCTCTCCATGCGGTGTCTTCAGACCTCCGGACCTCCCACCCTTGTAGAGTGAGTTTCCCCCCTTTTCAGTCATTAAAAATACCCGTTCCTATTGAGCTGGCTTGGTTATTTATTTGTGCCAACCCAATTCATCAATACCTGGTGTCCAACGTGGGGCTAGCCCATTTGTGGGGCTTTTTGCGGCCTGGCTAGCTTCCAAGCTGCATAGACTGTCCCAGCTCCCTCCCTCCTGGTTGTGCCCCCAGCCCTCACTGCTTGGCATTAAGCACAGGCATCCAGCTCATCTCCATAGCCGCATCCCTGTGCATTCCCCTCAGCCCTTCCCCACTGGGGTTTCCCCGTGCTGCTCCACCCCGCCTGTGGCCTGGGCACTGTATTGCGGCCCTGGGCTCACCAGCACCCCAGCCTCTCCCCAACCCGCTGCACTGCACTCAGCCTAGCTGGGCTCAGGCTCCATGTTCCAGGCCGCCAGCGCCTCGGTTCATGCGCCCAACACACTCTTGCACAGTTGTTTATTGTCTTAGTCTTTAAGTTAGATTGGTATTAAAAATTAAAGATTAATAATCATCTATGTTTGTTATATTTATAATTAGACTAATCAGGTTCTTTAGATACATAGAGATTATATTCAGTATAGATAGATAATCTTCAACCTCTTCAAGGAGAAGTAAACAATGGCCTTTAATCTAATTTAGAGATTCGTAGTTTCGTGACAATGAGACACAATCACTTCTGGCAACAGCAATCTATTCCTGAGAGAATGTTGAGCACCAGAGACCTGTCTGACATATAGTTAACAGAGAGTTTGCCTCATTCATTTTGTTATCTCTTAGCTCTGCTGGTATTTTCTTTATCTGAGCAGAAATGCTATGATTTCATTTAGTACTATCTGTTGATATTGGAGGGTATTTCATATGCTATTGGGGTTTTATTTAGGAAGTTATTGCCTGCCTGAATATCTTGAAGTATAATCCTTACATTTTTATCTAGTGGCTTCAGGATTTCAGGATTTCCATAAAAGACTTTGTTCCATTTTCAACTGATTTTTGCACAAGTTTAAACCAGAGTTTAGGTGACCTCACTTAATATTATATTTTTTTCAGGTCATCCATTTTCCTGCAAGTTTTATGATTTCATTTTCCTTTACAGCAGAGTCCTGTTTTGCATATATACCAAATTTTTATCATCTGTTCATCTATTTGATGAATATCTAAATTAATTCCTTTCATTATCATAGATACTGTAGAAATAAACATAGATGTGTAAAATTCTCAGTGGTAGAATATAAACTTCTTTGGGTTTATGAACAGAAATGTATACATAAATCATATAATAGGCCTATCTTAATTTTTAGGGAACTTGCAAATTAATTGATTTTCATAATGGCTATATTGACTTATGGTCCCTTCATCAGTAAATAAAAATTGTTCTTTCTTCACATCCTTTCCCACATTTGTTGTCAGATTTCAAGATAATAGCCATTGTGACTGAGATTACATGGTATCTAAAAGTTATTTTAATTTGCACTTTCCTTATGACTATGAATTTTGAATAATATTACAAAATAGTTATTGTCCATTTGTGCTTTTTATATTTATAACTATATATTCATTGAATTAACTCTTTCATTGATATACTGGAGTTTTGTTTGTGTCTGTGTGTGCTTGACCTTTCTTTTTTCTCTTTGTAAATTCCATGTACTAGTTGCTGTCTGACATATAGTTAATAGAGAGTTTGCCTCATTCATTTTGTTATCTCTTAGCTCTGCTGATATTTTCTTTATCTGAGCAGAAATGCTATGATTTTATTTAGTACTATCTGTTGATATTGGAGGGTATTTCATATGCTATTGGAGTTTTATTTAGGAAGTTATTGCCTGCCTGAATATCTTGAAGTATAATCCTTACATTTTTTCTAGTGGCTTCAGTATTTCAAGATTTCCATAAAAGACTTTGTTCCATTTTCAACTGATTTTTGCACAAGTTAAAAAAATATGAATCAAATTTTATTCTTCCACAGGTGTATATCCAGTTTTGCCAGAACCATTTGTTGAATGGGTTATCTTTTATCCATTGTTTGTTTTTGTCAGCTTTGTCAAGGAAAAGTAAATAAATAAACAAAACTTTGGTAGCTCGTTTCTGAGTCTTCTATTTAATTCTATTTAGCTACCTATCTGTTTCTAGGGCAGTATCAGATTGTATTTATCACTAAAACTTTGTTTTGCAATTTGAAGTAATGTATTGTCATAAATCTAGATGTGATCTTTGTAGGACTGTGTGATTATGATCATTTGTGGTTTCACATAAAATTTTGAATTTCTTTTCTAAATCTGTGAAATATAACAACAGAATTTTGATAAGAATCATATTAAATATATAGATCAATTTAGTAATATTATTTACACTATACTAACTGTGCCAATAAAGGACAATGGAAGGTTTCCCCTAATACAGTGTTTTTTTTTTTAATTTCCCTTTTCAGTGTCTTCATGTTTTTATTGTAGATTCATTTTAATTCAATAATTCTTTGATTAAGTTTAGTCTTAGATACTTTATTTTTCTTGGAGATTTTAATTTATTTCTCTGAGAGTTAATTTCTGTTATATATGAATGATACTACTTTTATATTGATTTTATATCTTGCAACTTTGCTATGCTTATTAGATCTAAGAATCATCTAGTATATTTTATAAGGTTTATTAAGTATGACATTGTATCTTCTGGAAATAATGATAGGTTGGCTCCTTACTTTCTTATTTTATTTATTCATTATATATATATTATGAATATGTATAATAGATATATAGTAGGCTATTATCTATAGATGATAGAGGATATCTGTTTTCATCCTTTTAAAGGATGAAAATGTTTCTGTCTTTTATTATTTGTACCTTGGCCATTTCTCTGTATCTCTACTAAAAACAGATGTATCTCTGAGGAAGCTTTAGAGATGCATTGGTCTATGGGTATAAATACAAGTCAAGACATAGAAGTATACTGTAATGTTTATGTAACAGAATAATAATAGTTGGTTCTTTTCTAGGGCCTATTTCCTGTCTGGGTTTCTGATTTGATAATGATGACATGAATGGATCTCATCTTTTGAAGTGGGACTTAAATGCTCAGAGATGTTCATGATGTTCATGCCACGATTGCATCTCAGCTGGAAAATATGGATGATTACTTTTCTCCTTTTGTAGCATTCATGGCATCTTCCAGCTCCATGAAAGCTAGTTAGTTTCACCAAAGCTTTTAGGTCAGTACTAGCTTGATTTTTCCATGTTCTATGATCCATGTCCTTATTTTTTTCTAGAAATAGAGCCTTTACATAAAGTTCTAGAGGTTATCTAAGAGCACAAACAATACCTGCAATGTTTGTAGGTCTGTAGAACTGCCCTGGACAACAACTCTTAGTATATTTAAATGCTTGTGCATACTGCTCTTAAATATGTGTATACAAACTGGAAGAAGAGTTTCTATTTTTCTAAAACTTCAAAAAATTAAAATATCCTATAAAAGTGAAATGTGGTAGTATTATTAGTTTCATCGTATCAACTTTAATTTTCTATCTCTTTTCTTATATTGGCACTTCAAATCATTTTTAAAATGCTTGATGTTTCAGTTTAATGTCGAGTTTTAAGCTATTAAATTTTATAAAACTTTCTGAGAATTGTCACCAATTAACACATCTTTTCAGGAAGAATGTTTTATAAATTCCATAATCTGATAAAATAATGTCTTCTAAACAAAGTTCAAGACAGCACATGTGCCCACACATCTTCTTTAAGTTACCTTTACTTGTTATTTACTGGTAGTATTCCAATTAACATGTGAGACTGAGAGGTATAGAAAGGAGCAAGACATCATTCTAAATATTATTTATAATGTGACCTACAATTCAATTTATAAAAGTTGTTTTTAAAATCATGCATACAATGCCATACAGCAGAATAAGCATAATATGATTGACTTCTTATTTAAATGGTTCTCATAATTACTTCCAATTTATAAAAACATCTTAAGTTATTGTATTATGAAATGAATATACAGGAAAGATGAGCATAAACAAATACATCAAGCAATGTATCTGGAGACATGTATGGAACTTTAATGCAGAAATAAACATGCATTCATATGAAAACTATCAAGATCTATGACTTTTTTGTCATATCTAGATATTTATCCTTATGGTAGATCACCTTCTGATTGAATGTTTATAGGAATCACTTGAGGTGAGTTTAGTAGAACTTTGATTTTAAAGATGAGAAAGCTAATATTCAATGAAATTGAGTCACTTATAAATTATACAGTCTGTAAATGACAGAGTTACATAAAAAGGTAATAATCTTTGTCTTCACATATTTGTTTAGCATTCAATTAGAGTCTGAGACAGTTTATTTGATTGAGATAAACAGCTAAGTTTCCTTTGTTCACAAACTATTTTATTGTTTAAATAGAAAACTCTAAGGGATCTATAAGAAAATCACTCCAAATAAGTGGAAATAACAAGGTCACTTGAGACAAAGCCAATTTAGAAAAAAATCAATCCTGCTGCGGATTGCAAGCATTAAATAGTTAGAAAGCACATTTTTAAAGACTCAATCTTCGATACCTTAACAAAGTAAAAGAATTGGGGAAATATTTAACAATAATGTGAAAAAGCTCTATGCTGAAATTACAAAGTAAAACTTGAAAAGATTAGACAACAAAAAATGAAAATATATACCATGATCAAACATTAGAAGACTCAATATTGAGATATCAAGCCCAACATTTTTTGACAAGAATAAACAAACTGACTTTGGAATTTATATGGAAGAAAAAAATTAAAGAAACATTTTAAAAAACAAAAAGAAGAAGAAAAAAATTCAAATCTTGGAATCAAGGTCATGAAGATACTGCTATATTGGAAAATTGATGGAAATATCATCTACAAAATAGTGCATGGAAGGCATGTATCTCAGAAGTGATTTACTGCCAATGTGAGGCCAACTTGGTCAACAATATAAGTTCTTAGATAGTGAGAGCTAGGAGACACTCTCTCAAAAGAAAGATAGAGAAAGAAATCCAGAAATGGATCCATACATTATGAGATAGATTGGATTTTAATAATGTGACGATAGGGAAACTGAAGTTTAAGTTTAAGAAACTGAAGTTGTCAATTTATTTCTCTTAGATAGCGCTGGAACAATTAAGCAGATATATAAGGGAAAGTGAACTTCAATTCCTACCCCAAAAATATTTTAAAATGAATTTATATGGATCACAAATTTAAATATGAAAGATAATAAATCTTCAAGGTGAAGACAAAATTATCTGTGAGATACATTAGAATTCTTAATTGTTTAATCAATTTATTCATATTTTTGCATTTCAGTGTGATAAATATTTTTTACATGCATGCATTTGTACTTTTAGTCTATTATTCATATCCCTCTATTTTCCCTTTTTCATATTTACTGTCGCCAATGGCTCATCTTTGTTCTCCTAGAGCAGTGGTTCTCAACATTCCTACTGATGTAACAGTTCCTCATGTTGCAATAACCCTCAACCATAGAACTATTTATATTTTATTGATACTTCTTAGCTGTAATTTTGCTATTGTTATGAATCATAATATAAATATCTGATAGATAGAATAACCCACAGTTTGAGAAACACTGCCTTAAAGAGATCTTTTACTTTCATATCATATATACAACATGATTTTGTGACTCTATATCAAATCTAGTATTCCCAAGTAAGAGCAAAATTGTGATACTTATCTTTATAAGACTGGGTATAAAGTTCCATAGTATTTGCTTCCTAATACTGCATGAGGGTCTAGGTTCATTTTCCAGGACTACAAAAGAAAATTTCTTAATGTATAAAGTGCAAATCAGTTCTCTCTGTACATCTCTATTCTCTAAACATTTATTATATAACACATGTTTATACACAAGTAAATGACATAAATGTATTGATACATACAGATATATACATTTGTATCTACTACGTAAAGTTTTCTTAGTTACATTATATTACTATGAAGAGATGTCATGACCAAAGCTACATACAAAAGACAGTGTTTATTTGTGCTTTGCTTGTAGTTTCAGAGAGTGAGTTCTTCATCACTAATCCAAAGAATGTGGCAGCAGACAGGCAGGTATGCTGCTGGAGTAGTGTCTTAGAGCTTGCATATGATCTGCAATTAGAAGACAGGGAGTGAGAGACATAAGCAAACTGGAAATGCCTTGGGGTTTTGTTACCTCAAAATCTACTCATATTGACATGATTCCTCAAATAAGTCTAAATCCCCTAGTCCTTCCCAAACAGTTCTATCAACTAGCCATTAAATATATAAGCCAATGGTGGTTTTGCTCACTCAAACCATCACAACAGTGTGTTTTCTATTTATTTATAGCAACTGTGTACAGACATAGAAACACTGCATCTATCTACATATATATTTAAACACAGAAATGTATATAAAATACACAACTAGAATATGTAAAATTTAAAAAAACCTTCAAATCTAATGTCTCCTTCAAAATTGTAGCAAAAGGTTATTCATATAATAATTTCAAAAAGAAACTGCAAACAATGCTGAACACCACTATTTATCTGGAAGTGCAGAGCATATATAAAATGCTATCATAAATAGGCAGCTTATGGAGCTGGAGGAATATGTGAATATGCCTTGAAATCATTTAAATCTTTGTACTCAGTCTGTTTCCCTATTGTTTATGAAGCCTGCTAAAGTTTAATTTGCCTTAAAGAAAATAATTAACCCAACTATATTATGTCATAGACTTCTCTTTTAATCTGCTTTTAGAGCCTAAGTTAAATGCATCTTAAACTATATACTTTTTGATGCTTCTGCCCAGAATAATATATACATACGTGTGTGTTGTTTTAATCAGAAAAGCAGCCAACATATTGAAAGCAATATTAGAGAAAACAAATATCTCATAAAGGTCTGAAGCAACATGTGAATATGGATTGATAACTCTGAAGTTTTCTGTGTTATTTTGGGTCAGTTTAGATCAGTAATTTAACTTCTTCCATTTTAAAACTGTGAAATTTTTCTGTAGAAATGAAGTCCTCATTCCTTTACTAAACCATGATTTAGGTGTTGTTCAGTAAATACAGTGCAAAACTCCATATTTAGTGTACGCATCAGGAACAAACAGATAACAAACACAAACAATGAACAACAGAGAAAATATAGACGACAGACAGCAGACGGAAAGGACAGATATAAGAGGATAATTCAAATTTGGGCTTATGCTTTGTCTAAACTACTCCAAGATAAAAAATTGCCTTTTATTCTTTAATGTGTTATAGACACTGGTCTAGAGCATACATCTACCAAGGACTTAATATTCAAAATACATAAAGGATACAAATGGCTCAATTTCAAGAAAACAGCAAGCTGATTAAAATAATGGTATGAGCCACCATGCTTGGTATTGGTTATTATTTTCATCAGGGGAGCATGAAACACAAGGAAAACTATGTGATAAGTGCTAGAATGGTTCACCTAGAGAGTTAGAAGCTACCATGAGCTATATTAATGGATCCTGTTTCCAAAATAAAAACAAAATAAAAATAAATATAATAATAGTGAAGACCTGATTATATATGAATATAAAAAACGTTCCTACAAAAAAAATGTTCCTACAAAATAATGATTAGGAAAATCTTACAGTTTTTGTCCCTTAATTCTTAGCTCTTATTGATTCTTGTGAAATTATATATTGAATTATAGCTTAGATAAGGCACATCAATAAATAAACAATTGGTTAAATTTGGTTAGGTCTTTGTATATGATAATAGCAGTACTATTTTTGGTAAAAGAACACTCTTTATATTGGGTGAAAACAACCAAGGTTTCATGGGAACTTGTTTGGTCAATCTATATAACGTTATTTTAAAGAGAGTAAAGGAGGTGTAAGATACCATTCTATTTTGATAAATATTCAAAATATATAGAGATGATTGCTGGGGGACATTGGTCTTATACTCTGCAAAGATTTGTCCCTTGGCTTTCTTCCTGTGCTGAGATCTGAGGCTCACACTGGTAGGGCTATGCCCGCCTGGCGGTAAGATCCCCGCGGCCAGGCCTCTTTGTGTCACAGGACACTGCACACACACACACCCAAGATCGCCCTTTCCTTGGTGGGGCTTTGGTACCCCAGCACTCTCTTTTCCTGTGCTGAGATCGGAGGCACACACTGGTAGGGCTGTGCCCACCTGGCGGTAAGATCCCGTGGCCGGCCTCTTTGTGTCACAGGACACTGCACCCCCCTCCCACCCCCCCAACTCCCCACCCCCGCAAGATCGCCCTTTGCTCGGTGGGGCTTTGGTACCCCAGCACTCTCTTGCTGTGCTGAGATTGGAGGTGGCTCACACTGGTAAGGTTGTGCAAGCCTGGTGGTAAAGTCCCTGCAGGGATCTTTGATCAACAGGATCCTGCACCCCGCCACTGCAAGATTGCCCTTTCCTCTGTGGAACATTGGAACCCCAAGAATCTCTCTCCCTGTGCCGATATTGGAGGTACAGAAGTATCGGAAGTGCAGAAGGGACTTCCTCTTCCTGCACTGAGATCAGCTATCCAGAGGGGTGAGTGTGTACAAGTCGTCCTGGGAGGTCCCAACCCACTGAGACTCCACTGACTGAAATCAGAGGAAGAGATGGGTAGGCATCAATCCAAGAATTCCTCCAACAATCTGAAAAGCAACATGATAACACCAGAAACCAATGAGTACTCATCAGGAGAACCTGAGAAACCTAACCCAGAAGAAGGAGAAGAAATCGACTTTAAACGTAAATTTATAAAAGTGATGGAGACCTTTAAAGAAGAGGTGAAAAATGCCTTTGAAGAAAGGGATGAGAAAACTAAACAAAAGTTAGAAGAAATGAATAAATTCCTCAAAGATACCCTAGAAAACCAAGAAAAAACAATCAAACAGGTAATGGAAACAGTTCAAGACATAAAAACTGAAATGGAGGCAATGAAGAAAACACAAACTGAGGGAAGGTTGGAGATGGAAAATCTGGGTAAACCATCAGGAACAGTAGAGACAAATATAACCAACAGAATACAAGAGATAGAAGAAAGAATCTCAGATGCTGAAGATACGATAGAGAAAATAAACTCATTGATCAAAGAAAAAAAACAAATCCAAAAAATTCTTAACACAAAACACCGAGGAAATCTGGGACACCATAAAAAGACCAAACCTAAGAATAATAGGGGTAGAAGAAGGAGAAGAAGCACAGCTCAAAGGCCCAGAAAATGTATTCAACAAAATTATAGAAGAAAACTTTCCCAACCTAAAGATGGATATGCCTATGAAGGTACAAGAAGCATACAGAACACCAAATAGATAGGATCAAAAAAGGACATACCCTCGCCATATAATAATCAAAACACAAAATACACAGAATAAAGAAAGAATACTAAGAGCTGCAAAGGAAAAAGGCCAAGTAACATATAAAGGTAAACCAATCAGAATTACACCTGACTTCTCTATGGAAAACATGAAAGCCAGAAGGTCTTGGATAGATGTGCTGCAGACACTAAGAGACCATGGATGCAAGCCCAGACTACTATACCCAGCAAAGCTTTCATTCACCATTGATGGAGAAAACAAGATATTTCAGGAAAAAAACAAATTTAAGAATACATAGCCACAAACTCAGCCTTACAGAAAATACTAGAAGGAAAACCACAACTAGAAGAAGCAAGCAACACCCATAATAACACAGACATCTAACAGCCCTCCACTAGCACAACTCAAAGAAGGGCAACACACAAACTCTACAACCCTAAAAAAATAATGGCAGTTAATAACCTCTGGTCATGAATATCACTTGATATCAATGGACTCAATTCACCTATAAAAAGGCACAGGTTAAGAGAATGGATACAAAAACAGGATCCAACATTCTGTTGTTTACAAGAAACACCTCAACCACAAAGACAGACATTATCTCAGAATAAAGGGTTGGGAAAAGGTTTTTCAATCAAACGGCCTTAAGAAACAAGCGGGTGTGGCTATACTAATATCGAACAAAATAGACTTCAAACTAAAATCAATCAGAAGAGATGGAGATGGACATTTTATACCCTTAAATTGAATAATCCATCAGGATGAAGTCTCAATCCTGAATATATATGCCCCTAATATAAAAGCATCCACATATGTAAAGGAAACATTGCTAGAACTCAAAGCACACATCAAACCCCACACTCTAATAGTAAGAGATTTCAACACTCCTCTCTCACCAATGGACAGGTCAACCAGACAGAAACTTAACAGAGAAATAAGAGAACTAACAGATATAATGAATCAAATGGACTTATTAGACATCTATAGAACATTCCACTCAAACAGGAAAGAATATACCTTCTTCTCAGCATCTCATGGAATCTTCTCGAAAATTGATCACATACTCGGTAACAAAGCAAACATCCACAGATACAAACAAATTGGAGTAACCACCTGTGTCTTATCGGATCTTCATGGAGTAAAGTTAGAATTTAAAAACGACTCCACCCCCAGAAGGCCTACAAACTCATGGAAACTGAACAGTCAACTACTGAACCACTCCTGGGTCAAGGAAGAAATAAAGAAAGAACTTAAAGTCTTCCTTGAATTCAACGAAAATAAGAACACAACATACCCAACCTATGGGACACTATGAAAGCAGTGCTAAGAGGAAAGTTCATAGCACTGAGTGCCCAAATAAAGAAAACGGAGAAAGCACACATTAGTGACTTAACAGCACACCTAAAAGCTCTGGAAAAAAAAAGAAGCAGACTCACCCAGGAGAAGTAGAAGACTGGAAATAATCAAACTGAGGGCTGAAATCAACAAAATAGAGACACAGAAAACAATCCAAATAATCAATGAAACAAAGAGCTGGTTCTTTGAGAAAATCAACAAGATTGACAAACCCCTATCCAAACTAATCAAAAGGCAGAGAGAGAATACTCATATTAACAAGATCAGGAATGAAAAGCGGGACATAACAACAGACACTGAGGAAATTCAGAGAATCACTCTGTCTTACTACAAAAGCCTGTATGCCACAAAATTGGAAAATGTAAAAGAAATGGACAGTTTTTTAGATAAATACCATTTACCGAAATTAAATCAAGACCAGGTGAACAATTTAAATAGACTTATAAGTCGCAAGGTAATAGAAGCTGTCATCAAAAACCTACCAACCAAAAAAATCCCAGGACCAGATGGTTTTAATGCAGAATTCTACCAAAACTTCTAAGAAGAGCTAATACCTATACTCCTTAAGGTGTTTCACATAGTAGAAACAGAAGGGTCATTGCCAAACTCTTTTTATGAAGCTACAGTTACCCTGATACCAAAACCGCACAAAGACACAAACATGAAAGAGAATTACAGACCAATCTCACTCCTGAACATCGATGCAAAAATTCTCAATAAAATACTGGCAAACAGAATCCAAGAACACATCAAAAAGATCATCCATTATGATCAAGTAGGCTTCATCCCAGAGATGCAGGGCTGGTTCAACATATGGAAATCTATCAATGTAATCCATCATATAAATAAACTGAAAGAAAAAAACCATATGATCATTTCATTAGATGCTGGAAAAGCATTTGACAAAATTCAACACCCCTTTATGATAAAGGTCTTGGAGGGATTAGGGATACAAGGTTCATATCTAAATATAATAAAAGCAATATATAGCAAGCCAACAGCTACCATCAAATTAAATGGAGAGAAACTCAAAGCGATTCCACTAAAAT
>PVIU01024462.1:0-25512 GCA_004026605.1 Ondatra zibethicus
TTCCCTTTAAACACTCTTTTCACTAAAATGTAAGTATTTTTATAATCTCTAATTTCATTGCATTTAGTGCAAGTGATATTTATTTTAATTCTGATCCAAACTCCATTCTTTGCCATTGTGTATTTGAGAAGTATGTTGTATGATATTTGTTTGTGTTCTGACAAGTAAAGCTTGCATGGAGATCAGAGGGTAGAGCAAGCCACTAGTTAACCATAGAGGCCAGGCAGTTGTGGCTCATACCTTTAATCCCAGCATTAGGGAGGTAGGGACAGGAATATAAGATGGGTGGAGATAGGACTTCGCCTATTCAGTTTGAGGATTCTTAGTCAGGATTGCCCCCATTCAGTCTGAGGATTCATAGAGACAGGAGCGTCTCTCACATTCAGTCTGAGACTTTGTAGAGGTAAAAATTCCCTAGTGGCTGGCTGCTCTGTTTCTCTCATCTTTTAGCTTTCACCCTTGATACCTGCCTCCCAGCTTTTGTTGATTAAGACTAATTAGATTCATGCTTTATCTGACGTCCAGTGTGGGCCACACATTCATGAAAAAACTTTCCTTTGACTTTGCAGCCGTTGGCACATGCTGGAGTCACTGCCTTGCCAATTAGATTTTCTTTTCTTTTTTTCCTCCCAAGCCCTCTGAGCATGTTTGGGATTTTTCTGTTGCAGCTGCTCTGCAGCAAATTCCATAGGTGCTTGGGTTCCAAATGCAGCCAGAGTTAGCCACTTTTTCATGTTCCCTGGTACAAATGTCTGGCTCTTTGGCTTCTTTGGAGACAACTACACTATACACTTTATGTTAAAATTTTACAAGCTGCATGTATTCTAGGCTACTACAGAAAAACAGCAACAGCCAATAGCAGTGTAAATCTAAAATCTTAGAAGAATTGATAAGTCAACATGAGATTGAATTAAGGAAATTTGGAATCTGTTAAAACTAACAGTGAAGTTTTACTGCAATGGAACACAGTAAGAAACCATGAGGCTTTACCCAAACAAGCAAGAGTAAAAGCGTTCACTAAGAGGTAAAGAGTGGGAATCATTGAGTATGTAGATGCCTGCTCTTACCTGGTTTTCTGAACTGAGATTCTCTCTAAATGTGAAGCAAGTGAGCTAAGTGTCCCTAAGTGGTGTCTTATCCTAGGTCTTGTCTGTACTGAGGCTATTTAATAGAGTCGACTGGAAAAAGAAAGGCAATTTTGGTCTACACAAACTTCCCTAACACATCCCTGAGCCCTGCAGAAATCAGCAACAATATCCCCATCCCTTCTATTTTCTAGGTGAGGAAACTGAGACTAGGCACTCCAGAAATGCTCCTGGCTGCCTGAGGGCAAAGCCTCTGTTCCCACAATAGGTTTGAAGGATAAGTGGCCTGGCTTTGCAGTGCTCTTGTCTCTGTGGAAGGCTCAAAGTACTGAAACAGGGGACTGCACTTCCCAGACATCAAAGGAACACCCATTGTGTGGAGAGAGTTTCCAAGTACACAGAAAATTATAGACAAACTTTCTGTCCTGCCTAGTTCTGCAGTCATTCAGTCCCAAAGAAACATACAGGAGCTTATATTAATCCTGAACTTGTTGCCCTATTAGCAGGACAAAACAAAAGTGATCGCCAAAACTTATCAAGACAAGGTAGGACAGTACTTCAAAATTCTGCTTCATAAAAAATATTTTGAATGTTCTAGGCCTTTAGGCTGAAGATGGATGCCCAAACATTGTTGAGGAAACTAGGTTGTGTCCAGGCAGCCAGCACTTTCATTTCTTATTTTTGAAATTTGTTTACTCTACATTTCCTGTTTACTCAGGTAATATTATATCCTTCTCATGTCTTTGATAAAACTGAAGATTTTATAGTTATAGGTTACATTTTCAACAAATTCAGAAAAGAAACTCACAAAAGAGGTTTAAAGTGTATAAGGTTGAGAGACATAAAAAGATAGTTCTAGATGGTAATGCAAGTTAGAATAGAAATCAAATTAGGTACAAGACTTTGAACTCACCAAGATAGGATAGATAACAGAGTATTTTCTCTGAGTTTGTCATATGCTAATGGACTAGATATTTTTAATGCAATTATTGCTTGTATATATTTGTATATAGTTATTGTTCTTATTGTATATGGTTTTTCTATGTTAGTTAAAACCTTCATTTTATTTAGAAAAAGAGGAAATGTTGTATGATATTTTGTTTGTGTTCTAACAAATAAAGCTTGCCTGGAGATCAGACGGTGGAGCTAGCCACTAGTTAACCATAGAGGGCAGGCAGTATGGCACATACCTTTAATATCAGCACTTGGGAGAAGGAAGCAGGAAGATCAGGAGTTCATGGCCACCCTGGGCTACAGGAGACTGAACCAGTCAAAAAGAGAGATAGAGCTAGACAGTGGTGGCTCATACCTTAATCCCAGAATTTGGGATCTCGTGCCTTTGATCCCAGCTCATTGGAGGCTTAAGGCTTTGATCCCAACACTAGAGAGGTGGAGACAAGATTATAAGGCAGGTAAGGACAGGATCTCTCCCATTTATTCTGAGGATTCATAGAGACAGGAGGTCTCCAAATTTGGTTCAAGATTTCATAGTGGTAAGAAGTCTCTAATGGCTGGCTGCTTTCCTCTGATCTTTCACCCTGGATATCTGACTCTCAGTTTATACTGACTAAGACTAATTAGATTCCTGCTTCAGAATTATGTTAGTTAATTTCAAAATATTTAGAGATTTTCTTGTCATGCTATATTTTGGCAATGTCTATTTTAGTTACATTGTGCAATTGCAACATATTTTATAAGATTTCATTTAAATTTCCTTATTATTAGATTTTAATTTCTGTTGTTTTGATAAAACACTCTAACAAAAAGACACTTAGGGGGAAAAGGTGTTTACTTCAGTTTACAGTCCATCATTGTAATGAAGTCAAGGCAAAAATATTGAATAACTAATCACTTCACATTCATAGTCAAGAGCAGAAAGAAATGTATGCACATACATAGTCCCTTGAAGACTTGTCTTAAGTGTCATTTCTCTACTCTTATGTAGTTTAGGACAACTGCATAGACAATGTTTCTTCACATAGCAGGCTGAAACTTCCCACATAAAGTAAGACAATCATCCACAGACATGTCTACAGAATAATCTTGTGTAGACAATCCTTCATGGAGACTCTTGTCTCAGATGATTCTAGGTTGTGTCAAATAAAAAATTAAAGCTAAACATCTCCAATGGAGTCTTAAATAAGATGTAATATGATCTACCTTTGTGTATCTGTGCTCCCTGTGATTTTGAAAACATATATTTGATTTATGATACATATTTTATAAGTCACATACAATCAAACTGATAGCATTTTAAGTTTTACTACGTGCTTATTAATTTGTCATAGCATGTAACAACTATTCATAGAAGGATATTGAATATTTCAACATCAATTGCATTTGTTTCACAAGTATTTCATTATAACAATATTGACATTGCTTTTAGTTTATAAATAACAGGAGTATTGTATCTTCTTAGGATAATAAATCCCTCTTGTATCTGAATATTTTCGTTGACATGAATTCTAATTTGCTGAAATAAATATGGCTACCTTTGCTCCCTTTCACTTCTGTAAGAAAGGTCTATTCTTCCCTAACCCTTTATATTTAATTTCCATATTTACTTAGAGTTTTCTGCTGGTAGATGATATAGAATTTATATTTTTAATCTAAAGTTTTCCATATTTTAAATGGTATATTTAGACCACTGTTAGAGTCTGTACTATGAACAATTTTTCTATCTACTACAGTAGTTATCACATTAAATATCTGTTTTTGAATCCTATACATTTATGTCTTCTTTCATACTAACTGAACATTCTGTATGATTCCTTTTGTCTCCTCTCTTGGCATGTGAATTTCCTTTTTAAAAATTCTTCCAGCACTTACCTTACCCTAGAGTTTGAAATATTTATTCATAGTAAATTAATATTTCACCATCAAATAATTCTTTGCTTCACGTTCATTTAAAGAATATCACAATAATCTCAATGTATCACTCCTACCTTTTATAATACCACTTACAATACATTTCTACTTAGTCAAAACTTACTGAATATATTGACATTTTTATTATGAATAAACTGAAATCTTTTAGACTACTTAAGATATAAAATGAGCTGGGAATTGTGGCTCCTGCTTGTGAATCCAGCACTCGGGAGACAGAGGTGTGTGAACTGCTATGTCTTCAAAGTCACCTTGGTTTATACATCTAGTTGCTTGTTCTCCTGCATTATATACATCCTATCTAATATGTATATGCAGATTATATATCAAATATATTATATATATTGAACATATATCTTCAAAAATAAAAACCAAAAGTTTCCATTTTGCCTGATTTATTCTGTTAAAAAATTTGTCTTTATGAAATCTGCATTTCTGACATATCATTTTTCCTTCTCTTAGAAGACATACTAATGGGTTTTTTTTATAACTATTGTGTCAAATTATGTTTCATATGTTTGAGGAAGTCTTTGTACACTTCACTTTAAAGGATGGTTTTGCTAGACCTAGATCTCTCTCTCTCTCTCTGATGTATGTATGTGTTTAATATATTACATGTTTTAACTTTAGCTTGATTCTTTTTGTCTTTTTATATGCTACAGGTCTTATCATAGTAATCATAAGGATTTTGATCTTCTCATCTGAAAATTGCAAAATGTCTTTATTATCTGAGTCTAATTCTAACTCTTACTATGTTTCTTGCAATTGTGACATTCTTTTCCTTTACTAAGACTAGTAAAATGCAACAGTTAATGGAAAGAAAAGGAAGAACAGAATATGGAGGGTTTGGAGGAAGAAAGGTGAAGGGAGGAAGGAAAAAAAATGCTGTGTCTAAATTATAACCTCCTCCAAAAGAAAATAAATAAGTAAACATAGAATACAAAAAATAAACTATGAACTAAACAAGCACAACAACAATAGACATGCCATAGTGATCATGGGAAAGTCTATGAGGTCTGAATCCTACACGAAGAACTATCACCAACTAAGGAATGCTGACAGTAGAAGAAATAGTGTTCCCCACTGGAAAGCACACCAACTGATTATCCAACACTACATGATTATCCTTGAACACATACATAGAAATAAAATTATGCAGATTGAACAGGTTATATTTAGGAATATATGTGCATACACATATACATATATGCATGGAACATTCATTAAATAGTTCCTTTTTAGACATATTTATTTGATGGGACAAGTGACTGTGTGCATATATCCTTATAGCCTGTGTATCTCCCTCAGTTGGAAGTATATGGGTATTTTGTACAATGCTCAATGCACATTTTGGGAGCCTGGTAAAATTCATAAACAACAGTAACAACAAAAGTTAAAGCTTGGTTTAAAAAAAATTATCGGTACACTTTGTCTAACAGTCAAAAGGGAATTATTTCTGAGAATAGGTCACTACATTTATGGCCTTCTATTATATTGGAAAGCACTTGAGTTCTTAAACATCAAGCAAGTATACACTAAGGACTCAGCATTTTCCAGTTTTTTAAAGTTTTTTGTTGATACTCTCTGCAGCAATGAATTCTTCTCAGAGCATTATTCTCTTCTAAGTTTTTATTTTTGTATCTTCCAGCATGCTTCTCCAGTTTGGGGAACTAGCAGCTTCACCTGTTAGTACAGTTCTCTGAGAAAAATACAGGTGATATTTGGAGAAATATTAGAGTAAAAACTTTTAAAATGTCTACATGAATAACTAGAATCTAGAACTAACTAAGAAACAATCTATTCATAGGACTGGAGATTAGGTTACACATTAAAGAACATATTCTGTTAAAATTAGATTCCCAACACCCACACCAGGTGGCTCACAATCACTAATAACTTCAGTTCCCAGTTCCAGGGAAATCTGAAGCCTTTAGCCTCCTCAGACACCTGTACTCACATGCCTACACCCACACACAGATACACACTCATCTATGTAAATAAAAACAAAATATATTCTTAAAAGTAAACAAAAGAGAAACTCTATTCTTAAATGTAGCATACCTATTGGCAGAATTGGTTTATTTTTGCTTGTTGAAACTAATGGACTAACTGTAGTTGGTTTTTGATTGTTTGGTGTCTTTTTGTTTGCTTTGTTGGTTTTTTTTTTTTTTTTGATTGCTTGTTTTGCCTGTGTGCTTAGAAAACAAACTTAGTTCTTCTTTTTAAAAAATAGTCTATTGTAAGCACAGAGACAAAATATAGGAGTATCTGCTTGCTTCTTAGTATGCAGGAATGTTTTCAGTGCTTATTACTGAGGCAGGAGAATGCACTAAATGAAGAACAGAAGGATAAGGTGAGCACTTTGCTCTATCATGGGACTAATGGTAATGAGGCTATTACACCCAGCCTCTCTGATGCAGGATTTTGCTTTTCATACAACACTAGTTCTTAAACATAGTTTGTAGTTTGCTGCTTGGAGTTCATGGACATGATGCCAACATTGACTTTCCCCTAGTGAGATCCTCTCAACTACATAACATCATGGCAGCAGCGTCATAATGAAAGCAATATGATATCATGAGACAGGAAGCCAGAGACCAGAGTAGCAGTCATACTCTGTCTCTTACAATGCTCTCAAGAGACCTAACCAAGATCCCATAGGAATTCCATCATTCTTTCTGAGACTGGTGACACTGGAGGTTTCTTACTAGGTTCCAACATTAAGCATTGCTATCCATGGTACCATACTTCAATCATATGGAAACTGGAATGAACAACCACATCCACATCATTCATACATCAATAAATAATTTTCCTATCCTTGACACTCCTGGGTGTAAAATTAAGTAATTCAGGCTTAGTGGATATCACCCTAGATTGATTTCAATTTTGTCACCTCACTTCTAATATGCAAAGGTGGCCTTGAATATTCAATATGTTCAATATTCATAATAAACTTATCCATTTATTTTTTTTCATAATACTTATTTTCCAGGATAAGTCTCAAGATTATAATGAAACTTCTCCCATAAATATATAGTAGTTTGTGGACTTCCCTTGCCCCTGTGCCATAATATCACCAGAACAAGGATATTCTGCCCCAAATTTTATTCTACTTGGCCAATTTGAAAGTAAGGTACTGTAGTTGTTTTTTTATTTGTTTTTGTTTTGCTCTTTGGGTCCTGTCACCCGTCTTCGAAATAAATACATGGAAACTTATTCTTATTTATGAATGCCTGGCCTTAGCTTGGCTTGGTTCTAGCCAGCTTTTCTTTGCCTTTAGGCTTTTACCTTTATCTATTCTATATGTCTTTCTTTACTTCTTACTCCATGGCTGACTGTGTGATTGCATGGCTGGCCCCTAGCATCCTCATCTCCTTCTCCATTTTTTTATTAATTTTTTTTCATTTATTTTACATAGCAACCATAGACAACCTCCTTCCTCTTCTCCCACTTCATCTTCCCACCTCCCATCCTCTCCCCCCATCCACTCCTCCTCCCTCTCCATTCAGAAAAAGGCAAGCCTCCAATGGGAGTTAACAAACATGGCACAACAAATTGAGGAAGTACCAAGCTCCTCCTCTTGTGTCAAGGCTGGATGAGGCAATCCAGCATGGGGGAATAGGATCCCAAAAGTCAGCACATGTGCCAGGGACAGGTCCTGATCGCACTACTGAGAGCCCCACAAACAGATCAAGCTACACAACTGTCACATACATGCAGAGGGCCTAGATGGGTCCTATGCAGACTCCCTAGCTTTCAGTCAAGAGTCAGAGTCAGGAGCTCCCAGGAACTCAGGTCAACTGTCTCTGTGAATTCCCCTGTCTTGACTTTGACCCCCTGGCTTGAACAATCTCTTCTACTTCTCTTCAACAGAACTCACAAAGTTCAGTACAGTGCTTGGTTGCAGATCTCTGCATCTGCTTCCATCTTTTACTGGATGAAGGCTCTCTGATGACAACCAGGGTAGTCACCAATCTGATTGCAGGAAAAGTTCAGTTCCTTTTCTCACTCCTCCTTCTCTCCTCATCTCCCATTTATTCTTTCTGCATTCCAGTCCCACCTATCCCTCTCCTGCCTACTTATCAATAAGGTGTTTTAGACAAGCACCGTATCACAGTTTCACAGAGTTAAAAAAATGCAACATAAAAGAATGAAACATATCTGTGCACTATTACATGAATATTCCATAGAAAAAAAAATGTAACACATCTTCAACTAGTATTCCACAATAGAGTACAGTCACACAAGTGTTTCAAACATTCTGGTTCAGAGTCATCCTTTATGCTGAAAGGCTTGTTGATGTAACTGGGGTTTAAGTTTGAAGAAATGACTATCAGCGTGTTACAATATTCTATGTCAGGTTAGGGTAAGGTGATTTTGAACCAGAGTTTCAAAGGCATCTGGAGATATCCTTTAGAGGAAGAAGTGAAGAGTTAATCAGTAGGACAGGGTCAAGAGTAGGACATGAAGTCACACTAGGAAAGACTGTCAAAATTATAATAATGCAGAGAGCACTAGACCTCAACACAATCCAACATCTAATCAGAGTTCCTTCTCAAGGAATCCTATGCCTAGGATCAGCATTCAAATCTGTAGAGATATAATGAGGTACATTTGATGTACATTTAACATATTCCCTTTTACTAAAAACAAAACATGGTATTTACTTTGTTGTGCTGTTTTATTTGTCTGCTTTCTTTTGGCTTTCCTCTTAAATCCCTGCATTATGTCTAAAAATTTGTTTTTAAAAGTGTTGATACTTTTGTAAAGTGGTATGTTTTCAGAATTTTAAATATAGTTTGAATAGTAAAAGAAAGGAATGTAATAGAGCAATAATAGAGCCAGTGTTGTTTGAAGCATATTTGTCCACAGACACACAGTTGCAGGTGTTTTATGCTAAAGGATCGGATTAGAGAGATGTGAAAAATTTGTTTGGAGGAATCCAATCCACCTAAGTTGTCTTATCCTTATCTATGCTATTTTAAAATTTGCTTGTTCTCGTTGTACATTTTCTGGTGGTTTGTCTTTATTAAAGCATATATTTCTGTCATGATGCATTGCTTGACCTTAAATTTATAACCTTCAGACAAAATAGCACCCCTTGTTATATATGTACTCTGGCAATTGTTTCCTGTGGTCTTCACTTTGAATTCATTTTGACCTGCTGGTTTGATGCAACCATTCCAGTATTTTCTGTTCTCACATCTTTTTGGACTCAGGCACCACATAGCCCAAAGGTTTGTTGTTGATTTTCTCTTTTCCATTTCTTTTTTTTTATCTTGCCCAAATGCAGATAAAGAAAACACTGAGGAAAATTCTTATGTCTATGGAAGCCCTCCATGCCAGGGACTGAACAGAAAAAAATGTTTTTGGAAATGTTCACCACTTGCCTTCTACCTATCTAAAGTCCTGGGCTTTTTCAAACATGCCTCATAGCCTTAACTGAACACTTACCAGACTTCTGTGACTGAGATTTCTGTCAACTTTGCCTGAGATCTTATGTCTTAGATGTGAGGATACTTTCACAGTTTGTACAACAACCTGTAATTGCTGAGAGGCCCTGGGATTCAGTTTTCTAATGGATCCATTGCAGAGTGCTGACTACATATGAAAGCAAGAAACATACAGCCTCAACCTAGATTTCAAAAAAAGTGAAAGACACCCTTGAGAAGTGTATTATTTCTAAAAATGCATCCCTATCTTCCAAAAAACAACAGAGTAATAGAGCATGGGTTCCACGGTAGTCCAGGTTTGTGAGAAAAATGTTTCTGTTATACATAGAAAGAATTAAAAGGCAAGATGAATTTTATGCCTGGATGCTTAGAGCCTAATGATAAATTTTGTTGAGTTCCTGGTATGGAGGACTCCCCTAGAGAAAAAAAAATATATGATGGCAAGATTGATTTCAGGTGGAGTCATTCATGCTGTATTATCCCACGGAAAAAGAGAGAGAAACATACAGAGACACAAAGAGGCAGAGACAGAGAGACACAGAGAGAAGTGTGGAAAGTAGGAAGTGAAGCAGGAGGAGTAAGAAAAGGAGGATGAGGAAGAGAAAAGATCAGAAGAGAAGAGAAGAGAAGAGAAGAGAGGAGAAAAGAAGAGAAGGAAAAAAGTGATGGTTGGAAAGAGGAGGGGAGAGACTTGAGAGAGAGGCTTGAAAGGGAGACGCAGAAAGAGAGGGAGTTAAAAGAGAAAAATACCAATGGAACAATAAATGAGAGGAATTATAAGTTGCTGTGAGGTAGAGACAGTGAGATGAGTTCAGAATGTAAAATTCAGCATGTAGACAGCATCACCTGCCAAACCTAAAATGAAAGTCTCATCCATCAAAGCCCATGGAGTTCTGAGAAAGGCTCAATATGTACTAACCTTGCTTTTTAGGTTCTGTATTTCTACTTCTGGTCAACTGTTCTTTTTAACTGAAATATGTGAACCCAGAACATGTTTTTTTGTGCTTAAAAGTTCACCCTGAGAAAGCCTCAGTGCCACACTGGGATTTCAAACATGCAATGTAGTTGCCAGCTGGCTAATAAAGACTTTATTGGTTTAAACCTATGTCTGAGGAGTTTTCTCTTTTGAATAACACACAACATTGTCTACCCATATCACATTAGGACTGATAAATTAGGAACTAAATCTCTAGGTCAGGTTTTGGGGAAACAGATATTCAAATTATAGCAGACAATGGAGAACTTTATTTCTCAGTTGCATTGTGTCAGTTGGGCAAAAGAAATGGATTTGTGACATTTTCTTTTTTTGTGTGTGATTTTATTTTTTAAATTTCTTATTTAAAAGTTTTTTTTTTCATTTTACATACCAACCACAGTTCTCCCTTCCCCCCCTGCCCACCGCTCACACTTCCCCACACCCAAACCCCCGTCCACTCCTCAGAAAGGGTAAGTTCTCTCATAGGGAGGATACAAAGTCTGGCATATCAAGTTGAGGTGGGACTAAGTCCTTCCCCTCTGTATTGTGGCTGAGCAAGGTATCTCTTTATAGGGAATGGGCTCCAAAAAGCCAGTTGATGCACAGGGGATCCTTGTGCCATTGCCAGTGACCCCACAAACTGCCCAGACATTTTCATATATTAATATAAAATACATTGATCATATTAACTACCAAGCTACAATTCATTTTCATATTATCTATTTTTCCTGAAACTTTCTCCTCGACTTTCACATCAACTTTGAGTTTTTCTATATTACAAGTGTGAGAATAAAACATGTGTTACTAGTCATTTTGAGTCTCGTTTATTTTGTTTAATATGATGATCTCTGATTGAGTGCATTTTCTACTTAGTATACAAAATAACTCTGCATTATAATTGAATAACATTCTATTGTTCATGCATACACACACACATGTTCACACACACAAAGGGGGTGTATTTTGCTTTAGTGGTCACATGAGCTGATTCTCAAACTTGACACCTGTGAATAGCAAAGAAATCAAAGTGGTTGTGCAGATCATCTGAGGAATGCCATCTTCAGTTCAGTTCTTTGGGTACATTCCCAGAAATGTTATAACTGAGTTAGATAGTAGTTCTATATTTAGTTTTCTTACAATTCTCAATAGTCTGTCCCACAGTGGCCGCACACATTTAAATTAACTCCATTAATAAATATTTTCCTTTTTCTGTCCAAATTCTCTCCATCAGATGTCATGTTTCTTACTAGAGTGAGATGAAGTCTCAGTGTAGACTGTTTTGCATTTTCCTGTTGTTTGAAGATATTAAAGCTTTTATATTTATTTGCCATTTGAATTTCATTTCAAAAGTGTTCATTGGTTGAGTTGTTTGGTTTTTGAAGTTCAATTTTTGAGTTCTTGTCTATTCAGTATGCTAACACATGTGTAAAACAAAAAATGTTCAAAGATTTCTCACATTCAATGGGCATTTAATTATTTATTTCCTTTATTTTCTGTGCAGTGCATCTTAATTGAAATCACTCCTGTTTGTCATTTTTTGTTATTTTCTGAGCTATTGGCATCTTAAGAATGCCATTGCCTATGCAAACATCCTAAGGTATTTCACATATGTATTCCTGTAATAGCTGCAAAATAGTCTATTAGGTTTGTTCATCCCTGTAGAGCTTTTACTTTTCTTCTGGTAGAGATACTTGATTAGGAATCTGGTTGCAGTTTTCTGCATATGGTTTTTCAATTTTTCCAACACAGGTTCTCAAATTAACCATCTTTTCTCGGTGTATTTTTGTTTTTGCTTTTTTTCCCCACATTCTTTTATTTTTTTCATTCAAAAAAAAGAATTTACATTTCCTCCCCTTCTCCCAGTCCCCTCCCGCTCGCCCCGCTTCCGCTGCTTCCTTAAAAGAGGGCATGGTGCCCATCCCTGTGGGAAGTCCATGGCCCTCCCCTTTCCATCCCGTCCTAGGAAGGTGTGCATCCAAATCGACTAGGTTCCCAAAAAGATAATACATGCAGAGGAGATAGGTCTTAGTGTCATTGTTGATGACTTCTCATTCTGCCCTCATTGGCAGCCGCATTTAGGGAGTTCAGTTTGATAATATGCTCATTCAGTCCCGGTCCAGCTGGATTTGGTGAGCTCCCATTAGATCAGGTACACTGTCTCAGTGGGTGGTCCAGCCCCTCATGGTCCTAACTTCCTTGCTCATCTTCTCCCACCTTCTGCTCTTCGACTGGACCCTGGGAGCTCAATCCATTGCTCTGGTGTGAATGTGGGTCTCTGTCTCTATCTCCATCCATCAGACGAAATTTCTATGGATGTGATCAAGATATTCATCAGTGTGACTATGGGACAATGCTAGTTCTGGCACCCTCTCCTCTGCTGCCCAAGGACCTAGCTGGGGACATCCCTGTGGACACCTGGCATCTCCTCCAGAGCCAAGTATCTTGCCAGTCCTAAAATGACTCCAATAATGTAGATATCTTATTCCCTTCTCCAGTATTCACCTTTCCTCCATCTCCACCCTCCCACTCCCCCCTAGCTCTCTCCAGTCCTTCCCTTCTCCCTTCTCCTTCCCCCTCTCCCCTCCCCCCACCCCCCTACCCCTACCTCTATCCCCACCCCCGTATTCCCACCTTTTGTCTGGCAATCTTGTTTGCTTACAATTTCCAGGAGGATCTATACATGATTTTCTTTGTGTTCACCTTGCTATTTGGCTTCTCTGGGCTTGTGAGCTATAAGCTTAGTGTCCTTTGTTTTATGGCTAGGGTCCACTAATGAATGAAATCATACCATAATTGTCTTTTTGGGTTTGGGTTACCTCACTCAGGATAGCGTTTTCTATTTCCATCCATTTGCATGCAAAATTCAAGATGTCATTGTTTTTTTTTTTTACCGCTGAGTAGTACTCTAATGTGTATATATTCCACACTTTCTTGATCCATTCTTCCATTGAGGGGCACCTAGCTCTTTCTACATTGTTTTATGTTGGAAACCTCTACTCTATTCTCTTCCTCTGCCTTACCTTTGCTTGTGTGTGTAACTACCACTCTGTTTTGTAGCAGTAGTTGTGCTATATAATTTGAAATTACATACTGGCTTTCTTCCAGCATTGCCCTTTCTGCTCAGGACTATTTCTGCTTTTAGAAGAAAATTCTGTATCCAAAAAAACAAGGCCCTCTAAGTCAACATGAGCAAAGATCTTAAGAGCTCACAGAGACTGAAGCAGCATGTGCAGCTACTTCACAAGTCCAAACCAGGTACTCTGCATATTTATTATGGTTTCCAGTTTACTGTCTTTATTGGATTCCTTAGTGAACAAATGTGTGTGTTTCTGATTCTTGTGTCTTTTCTTGAATTCTTTTCCTTCTGTTAGTTTGTCTTGTTCAAATCTGAAGTGATGATTTTTGTTCTATCTTGTTATATTTTACTTTTTATATTTTTTAAATGAATGAATGAATGAATATGTACAATTACCTAGCCACTGGGGTAAAAGTTAACCAACAAATTGTCACTTTCTATCTTCTGGTAGAGAGAAAACCATTTTTCTGTATTATAGTGATACTGTCAAGCACTCAAGGACAAGCCTCGTGTTCAGGAGTAGTTGACAAACATAACGGACTCCACAGATTTTTTGGGTTTTGTGTGTGTGTGTGTGCGTATGTGTGCTTTTATTTAGTAACAGTATGATAGATTTTTTCATCTGTTTGCTTTGTTTCTTTTGGAGCATGGTTTCTTTTGTTTTCTTCTTTTGGGAGCTTGAGGTTGTTGTATTGGTGTTTTGTTCAGGCTTGAGAAAGAACTTAAAGTTGTGTGGGTAGGGAGATGGAGAGGATCTGGAAGGGCTTGGGGAAGGGGAAGAATCTGGTCAAAATATATTAAAATTTAAAATTATTTTAAATAATAAAAGTAAAATTAAATTGAAAAACTTTTAAAAGAAAGGAATAAAGAAAGAAAAGAAGGAATGGAGGGAGGGACGGAGGGAGGGAGGGAGGTCCTGAGGTCCCTTTTCTCTTTCTTTAGCATGGAGTAGTATAAGGAATATTAGGTTTTCTTTATTTTTTGTCTTTAAAGCTCTAATAATATTTAGAGTTTTATCCATATAGTCTTTCATAATTTCTTTAAGAACTAATTGCCTAAATTCCAGTTGCTGTGTTTGTGTAGTTGTATAGTTTTGTTCATCATTTTCATAGCTGTTTTTCTAATTTTAATTCATTATTTTCCGATGCCATGTAACTCTTCAGTGGAAAGATATGATATGACATTTCTTTCTCTACTCTTTAATATCTGAAGATGCAGTACTTTGGAAAAATTTTACTGAGATTCTGAGATTTGTGCATTTTCTTTAGCTGTTTGATAGATTTGTAATATCTATTTGATCTACAGATTATATGAAGTCTCAGTTTTCTTTGTAGAATTTGTGTTTGAAAGCTCTATCCATTGGTGAAAATCAGGTATTTATTTGATGTTGTATACTGTGGCCTATGCATCATTTTATGTTCAATAATGTTATTTTGATAAAATCAAATGCACCAATATTCAGCATATTTATATTTATAATCCTTAAAATCTATTAGTGAATGTCTTCCTTTATATAATGACCTTTATTCTCACTAAATTTGGCTTGAATTCTAATTTTTTCTGGTATGAGGCTTGCCAGTTTAGTTTTCAGAATCTGTTTGCTTGGAATATCTCTTTCCATTCTTTTCTTCTCAGTCTATATAATGTCTTGTAAGGAGAGTTCCTTTCAAATGGTAGAGAATTGTGTATGGTTTTCTTTCTGCTCATTTTTATGCCTTTTTGATGTGTTGAATATTGAGAAAAGGAATCTAGTACCACAACCTGCCATTGAGCTCACAATGTAGCTGAGGATCACTTGGAACTCCTGATCTTCCTACCTCTACCACCCAACTGCTGGGAATTCATTTGCACACAGCCACTTTAAGTCTTGATTTGTAATTTTAATATAATTATTATAATTATTCATGTTCATATTTGTCTTTGAACCATATGCATTCCTTTGTGTTAGTTTGTGTATTTTCAAACACAATATGATATTTTCTTCTCTCATTCACTGAGAAATTTTATGGATTTTTGAATTAATAATATTTGAATTTTTCCTGATTCGCATTCTTTTTTTTCTGCTTACATTGAGATTTATACTGTCCTAAAAATTCACAATTGTATTTCTCTTTCTTTTCTGCACATAGGATTGTTTTAAGGATTTTCTATAATATGAGTTAGTGCCATGAATTGCTTTATTTTTTTCTTATGTTGGGAGGCCTTTGTTTGTTTGCTTGTTTTTGAGACAGTGTTTCTCTGTGTAGCTTTTGAGCCTGTTCTGAAAATAGCTCTGTAGAACGTGGTGGCCTCAAACTCATAGAGATCTGCCAGTCTCTGCCTCCTGCGTGCTGGGATTAAAGGCATTTGCCACCACTGTCCAGCTAGAAGGCCTTTATTTCTCTTTTAATTCTAAATGTTAAATTTGCTGGAAATAGTAAAGTATGCTGGGAGTTATTTTCTTTCTGTATCTGAAATATATCATTCCAAGAGTTCTAAGAATTTATAGTTTCTGCCTAGAAATCAAAAGTTATCATAATGGCTTCCATTCATAATTGAATTGTCACATCTCTCTGACAACTATCATCATTGGTTTTTTTTTTGTACTCTTGGCAGTTTAACTGTAATGTAACATAAAGTTCCATTATGTTTATGTCTCTTTGACATTCTAAATAGTTCTACTACTTTGATGTTTCCCAAGATTTGAGAAAATTTCTGCTATTATTTCACTAACTATGCCTGTTAAGCTTTTAGCATAAAGACTGTGTACCTTATATAAACGTATTTTTTAAATTTTTTGATGTTTGACAGGTTCATACATTTATAATAATGAATGTTAGTTGCTTTCAATACCATTTCACTTTCTTATCTTCTTCCCTTCCTATCTGTTTCTTCTTAAAGGTAGTTCATCTCACCACACACACAAACTCATATTTTCATATCTTACCTTTATGTGTGGCCCTCTGATTTTAGTTAGTTTTTTGCCCAAGTTTGGTTGGGAGACTATTAACTGAAATGAGGTTACTATCGTCATGGAGTCTCAAAGATTTTATATGCAGTTTCTTTTAATTAATTCATAATTCAATCGATGATGGCCTTTCTTCTGTTTTCATTTAGAATTGTGGTGAGATTTTTAGATTTTTTAAAACTTGGAGCATGCAGGTTTTAATTTTCAAGATTTCTATAGCTTCCAGTATCATAATCACTATTTCGTGAATTCTTCTATCACACTTTTATCATTCCATTAATATGAAATTACCTGTTATATTTATATTCACTAGCCAGCCATATTTGATAGTATGTGTTGGGAATTTTTTGCCTGGAAATTTATCTATTTGGATATCTTTTGATTCATTTACTGAAGACATATGTACTTTAGGAGAATTCATGTTGTTACATTCATTCTTTGTGCCCTCTGTTTTGATGTTAAGGCTTTTGTATGCTTGGAGATGAATGCCTCTCCTCCATTTTTTATATAGAAGTGACTTTATATTGAATAGCCCTCTCTTGTGTACTTGAACTCCAGTACCACTCAGAAAAAGCAAACCACAGTAATCATAACAATGCCAAAACAAACCACATAAAGAAATAAAATGAAAAGTAATGGAAGACAGTAACTATATCCCCAAGCATCAGAGCAAAGAAGGTGACAGAAATTATATAGAATAAATGAAAAATCATTAAGTGACAAATTAATAAAATAAAAATGGATGTAGTCCATGGACAAATAACAAAATAGCAAAATAGAAATGGGGAATATATAAGAAATAAAAAATAGCAACAGATTAAATCTAAGCCAATTAAAGAACAAAGGTAAGTATGGTGCAACACTATTTTCTGGACATGACAAGGTCATTGCACCCATCAACAGAGAAACAACTATAAATGCCTGCAGAAGACCTGTATTAAACTGGGCTTTTCAATATTTTATCATGAGTGTAGAAGAGGCTTATGGAGTACCACCCCCTATCTGAGGAACTTTTGACCATTAATGTTTGCTAGGGGAAGAGGTGTAATTTTCTTCAGTGGTGTAACTACTATGTCATGCAAATACACCAATAAATAACTTCCTACCTATATTCATGCAAGGAACACTTGGAAAACTGAGGGGCCAATAAAATAGTTGACATAAAATTAACAGGAAAACTTACTGGGAAATAGAAACATAAGAGCATGTATGGAAGGAGGTTAAAATGAGATAATGAGAGGTGAATATTATCACAACACACCGTATCTTGTGTGAAACTGTCAAAAATAAATGTAAATTAAAAAAATTTGAAAAATCCTAAAGAACTAGTGCATGGCCATTATCAAAAAGTTCAGAAGGATATTGGGATTGTGAACTAGAAATAAACTTAGGCTACTTAACATATCATGTGTCAAAAGAGAAGGAAGAAAGGAAAGGAAAGAAGGAAGAAAGAAGCAAACAAACAAAGTAAAAAATGAACATAAAATTTAGGAGAAAATGAACAAAACTATAGACACTTTATAGACAAAAAAGTAATAAATATAAGAGATATAAATAAATTAATGAGTTGAGATGGCTCAGCAGAATGCTTTAGTTTGTTTCTAGCACTTACATGAAAGCAGAGCATAGCTATATATCCTTATACTGTCATCACTGTGGGGAAGAGAGATAGGAAGATTGCTGCAGCTAACTGGTAACCAGCCAAATTCAGGTTCAGTGAAAGACCCTGTTTAAAGGGAATAAGATGAAGAGAGATAAAGAAAGATATCCAATGTCTTCCTCTGGCCTCCAAGTGTGTATATTTTAGCAAACACATGGGTAATGCTCCACAGACAAATACATACATCCTCTTGTCTCTACCTAAATGAATAAATAAATAGAAAAATACAAAATTCTCCTAACATGGGTGTTGCGGAATAATCATATTGTACACTATGAAGCTATGTCACTCTGATTTGTTTAAAACCTGAATGGTCAATACTTAGACATGATTTCTGGGTAGAGAGGGTGCTGAGAAGAAGAAGGCAGAGACACCAAGAGAATATAGCAAGCAGGATGGACAATATGGAGATGAGGCAATAAAGCCCCAAGGCAGAAGGTGAATTAATAGAAATGGGATAATTTAAGTTATAAGAGCAGTTAAAAACAAGCCCTAAGCTATTGGATGATATTTCATAATAAATAAGTCTCTGTGTCATTATTAGGGAGTCGACAGTCCCAAATAAAGTCTGAGCACAAATGGCATTCAATATTAGAGCACATATTTCACATAAAAATTGAAAAATCTTTAGAAATATACCAAACACACAAAAGCATAGCCAAATGCAGCTTCATAGTTCCAGTCTTTCATGCAGGCCAAAGGACAGGGCTGTGTCTTTGGGCCATTGCCTTTGGGCTTAAACTGTCAGTTCACCATGAGATAAGCTGCATGACCATTTAAGGTTTTGCTTAAACAGACATGCAAAAAATCTCTAACTAGGTTACAGTGTGTTTAACAATATGCATAGGCTTAAGAATGAAAAATGGTATAGACTCTCATAAAAATAGTTTCAAAATAATAAAGTCTTTAAAGAGAAAAGGAAAGTAATAAAAAATATAAGTCACATAAGAATGGTAAATATTATAGTACAGGGAGTCTGGATCCTATATGGTGCTTTGTAAATTTTAAATCTTTTGAATGCTATCAAACAAACAACAGCTGCTGCAAGACATTGGCTAGTGGAAGGGACTTCTGAAATAAACCAACATATATGCTTTAAGAATGTCTTAAATTTAAAATTGAAGTAAAAAATGTATGATGTTGGGGAAGAAGTTATGATTTTGCTTCAACAGGAAACAAAGGACTGTGGATTCCTTCCAGGTTAATAGAGATCAGATTTGACATGTGGAGACCTCCTGAGTATCTTAGCTATAGACATGGGGGAGGAAACCAAGAAAATCTAAAGGACAAGTGACATATAAGCTGATCACTCTGCATGGGAACAGCTCAGAGATGAGATGAGATATGATAAATCTTGTTGGTTACAGAGTACTCACAACTTACTGCCATCCTTTCATATGGATGGATAGAGATTTATATTACAATTTGATTATGCAGTGCAAATGGACTTATACTGGTGATAGATGCCTCTGACTTGCTTAAACATAGAACAAAAATCATCTTTAACTGACATGAACATGAGATATTCTGTATTTGTGTTAATGTAGATATGTATGTTACCTTTAAAAGTTTTGTGTTTTCAGAGCAAGGCAACCAGACACCAATAAATACAGGTGTCCCAAGTGACTTTACCATTTTCTCAATTTTCTCAGGGCCTCCTAAAGATATCATCACTGCAGACAACAAAAACAGTCTAAAAAACATGATACCCACATTCCCAAGAGGTAAAGTGGATGATTTTTGGTCATTTGATGGGTTATTGATGTTTGTCATTGTTTAAGGGGACTGGTTACAAGTTGCTACTGGTAATGGTCAAGAAAAAAATCTTAACTAAGGAGATTATAATCAGGAATCTCTTTCTGAAAGAAAAATGGAGGAGTATTGGTATAAGAAAATTCTATATTCTGTCAATTATGTTTTAAATAAATGCTGATTGGCCATTAGCCAGGCAGGATGTATAGGCGGGACAACCAGACAGGAAGTAGAGGTGGGGCAAGGAGAATAGGAGAATTCTGGGAAGCAGGAACCTCCCTCAGCAGTCCTGCCCAGACCACGGAAAAAAGCAGGATGTGACCTGCCCCACTGAAAAAGGTACTGAGCCATGTGACTAACATAGATAAGGATAATGGGTTAATATACAATATAAGAGCTAATACGAAGCCTTAGCTAATGGGCCATTCAGTTTATAACTTATGGAGACCCCTGTATGATTTTCTTTGGGACTTGCTGGCTGTGGGAACTGGGCAGGACAGAAACCCCAACAAGCAGGATCTCCTATTACAGAGTATAGAAATGATGGGATAAAGGGTAGATTACTGAATCTACTTTTAAACTAAAAAGCAACTGCCAGTACGAAATATTTTATGATAGTATGGATTTTTGTACATTGATACAAATTTAAGGTTATTTTTGTTATGCTGTATATATGTTTCTACTCTTATTTAAGTTATTGTACCTATGCAAACCATATTAAAAGGTTATATGAAGTTTTAAAAACTATAGTATTGAGATGAGCTTGGCCAGCAAGTGGCCTTGATCCAGTACCAGCAGATTTATCCAGAGGGGTAACTGTGTCCCCGCGTGGCCACCCAGACACCCTGGGAAGGGAGTACAGGTGCCCTTCAATACCCTAAACATTCTGGCCATTCAGTGGGGCTTCTCCCTGGCTACTGGCTTTCCTACTTATCCCATCCCAGCTTACACCCAAGCATCCCTTTCCGTCTGCAGGGTCCTAGGATCTCCCAAATCATCCTGCTTCGGGGCTGAGGCTCTGGGGAGACAGTGGTGAGTGGAAGGCGGCAGGGGTTTCTTTGTTCCATGGAGGCGGCATATACCAAATCCGCCCTTTTATCTGTGAGGTCCTTGTCCAGAAAGTGGTCCTGATTCGGTACTAGCAGATCCATCCAGAGGGGATCCTTAGATTCACCACCAGAGCCTATTTCAGGGAAGAAGGGATCTGAGAGGCAACTCCAGTGTTGAGGGGACCTAAGAGACGGCAGAACAAGAAAAATCCCCAATTACACAGTTAGCCACAACATAAATATGACCAAACTGCCGAAAATCCCCTGACTGCAGTCAAAGGAAGAGATGGGCAGGTGCCAATGCAAGAATTCCTCCAACAACCTGAAAAGCAACATGATAACACCAGGATCCAGTGAATATGCAACAGGAAGACTTGAACAACCTAATCCAGAAATATTAGAAGAAATCAACTTTAAACATAACATTATGAAAGTGATAGAGACCATTAAAGAGGATGTGAAAAAAACTCCTTTAAAGAAATGGATGAGAAGACTAACAAAAAGTTAGGAGAAATGAATAAATCCCTCAAAGATTCCCTAGAAAACCAAGAAAAAGCAATCAAACAGGTAAGGGAAACAGTTCAAGACTTGAAAACTGAAATAGAGACAATGAAGAAATCAAAAACCGAGGGATGGCTGGTTATGGAAAATCTGGGTCAATGAACAGAAACTACAGAGACAAGTATAACCAACAGACTACAAGAGATAGAAGAAAGAATCTCAGATGCTAAGATACGATAGAGAAAATAAACTCATTGATCAAAGAAAACAACAAATCCAACAAATTCTTAACAAAAAACATCTAGTAAATCTAGGACAGCATGAAAAGACCAAACTTAAGAATAATAGAGGTAGAAGAATGAGAAGAATTACAGCTCAAAGGCCCAGAAAATATATTCCACAAAATTATAGAAGAAAACTTTCCCAACCTAAAGAAGAATATTCCTATGAAGGTAAAAGAAGCATTCAGAACACCGAATAGACTGGATTAAAAAAAAAATCCCCTCGCTATATAATAATCAAAACACAAAACATACAGAATAAAGAAAGAATATTAAGAGCTGCAAAGGAAAAAGATCAAGTAACATATAAAGGTAAACCTACCAGAATTACACCTGACTTCTCTATGGAAGCCATGAAGGTCAGAAGGTCTTGGATAGATGTGCTACAGACACTAAGAGACCATGGATGCAAGCCCAGACTACTATACCCAGCAAAGCTTTCATTCACCATCAATGTAGAAAACAAGATATTCCAGGATAAAAACAAATTTAAGCAATACATAGCCACAAACCCAGCCATACAGAAAGTACTAGAAGGTAAACCACAACTAAAGGAAGCAAACAACACCCATAATAACACAGACATCTAACAGCCCTCCAACAGCACAACTCAAAGAAGGGAGACACACAAACCCTAGCACCAAAAGGAAAATAAATGGAGTTAACAACCACTGGTCATTAATATTGCTTAATATCAATGGATTCAACTCACCTATAAAAAGGCACAAGTTAAGAGAATGGTACAAAAACAGGATTTAATATTCTGTTGTTTAAAAGAAACACACCTCAACCACAATGACAGACATTATCTCAGAGTAAAGGGTTCAGAAAAGGTTTTTCAATCAAACGGCCCTAAGAAACAAGCAGGTGTGGATATACTAATATCTAACAAAATCAACTTCAAACTACAATTAATCAGCAGAGATGGAGATGGATACTTCATACTCATAACAGGAAAAATTCATCAAGATGAAGACTCAATCCTGAATATATATGACCCTAATATAAAGGCACCCACATCTGTAAAAGAAACATTACTAGAACTCAAAGCATACATCAAACCCCACACACTAATAGTAGGAGATTTAAACACTCCTCTCTCACAAATGGACAGGTCAACCAGAGAGAAACTTGACGAAGTAATACGAGAACTAGGAGATGTAATGAATCAAATGGACTTAATAGACATCTATAGAACATTCCACCCAAACAGGAAAGAATATACCTTCTTCTCAGCATCTCATGGAACCTTCTCTAAAATTGATCACGTACTCGGTAACAAAGCAAACATCTACAGATACAAAAAAATTGGAGTAACCACCTTTGTCTTATCGGATCATCATGGAGTAAAGTTAGAATTTAACAACAATTCCACCCCCCAGAAAGCCCACAAACTCATGGAAAGTGAACAGTTTCATGGAACTGAACACTCCTGGGTCAAAGAAGAAATAAAGAAAGAAATCAAAATATTCGTTGAATTCAATGAAAAAAAGACACAACATACCCCAACCTATGGGACACTATGAAATTAGAGCTAAGAGGAAAGTTCATAGCACTGAGTGCCCACATGAAGAAAACAAAGAAAGCACACATTAGTGACTTAACAGCATACCTGAAAGCTCTAGGAAAAAAAAGAAGCAAACTCACCTAGGAGAAGTAGAAGACTGGAAATAATCAAACTGAGGGCTGAAATCAACAAAATAGAGACACAGAAAACAATCCAAAGAATCAATGATACAAAGAGCTGGTTCCTTGAGAAAATCAACAAGATTGACAAACTGCCTATCCAAACTAATCAAAAGGTAGAGAGAGAATACTCACATTAACAAGATCAGAAATGAAAAGTTGGACATAACTACAAACACTGAGGAAATTCAGAGAATCATTAGGTCTTACTTCAAAAGCCTGAATGCCACAAAATTGGAAAATGTAAAAGAAATGGACAGTTATTAAGATAAATACCACATACTGAAATTAAATCAAGACCAGGTGTACAATATAAATAGACGTATAAGTTGCGAGGAAATAGAAGCTGTTATCAAAAACCTCCCAACCATAAAAGCGCAGGACCAGGTAGTTTTAATGCAGAATTCTTCCAGAACTTTCAAGAGGAGCTAATACCTATACTCCTTAAGGTGTTTCACATAATAGAAACAGAAGAGTCATTGCCAAACACTTTTTATGAAGCTACAGTTACCCTGATAAAAAAACACACAAAGACACAACCATGAAAGAGAATTACAGACCAATCTCACTCATTACAATAGATACAAAAATTCTCAATAAAATACTGGCAAACTGAATCCAAAAACACATCAAAAAATTATCCATTATGATCAAGTAGGTTTCATCCCAGAGATGCAGGGCTGGTTCAACATATGAAAATCTATCAATGTAATCCGTCATATAAATAAACTGAAAGAAAAAAATACGATCATTTCATTAGATGCTGAAAAAGCATTTGACAAATTCAACACTCCATTGTGATAAACGTCTCGGAGAGATTACGGATACAAGGACCATATCTAAATATAATAAAAGCAATATACAGCAAGCCGAAAGCTACCATCAAATTAAATGGAGAAAAACTCAAAGCGATTCCACTAAAATCAGGAACAAGACAAGGCTGTCCACTCCCTCCATATCCCTTCAATATAGTGCTTGAAGTTCTAGCAATGGCTATTAGACAACACAAGACAACCAACAGAATACAAGAGATAGAAGAAAGAATCTCAGACGCTGAAGATACGATAGAGAAAATAAACTCATTGATCAAAGAAAGCAACAAATCCAACAAATTCTTACACAAAACACCCAGGAAATCTGGGACACCATAAAAAGACCAAACCTAAGAATAATAGGGGTAGAAGAAGGAGAAGAAGCAGAGCTAAAAGGCCCAGAAAATATATTCAACAAAAGTATAAAAGAAAACTTTCCCAACCTAAAGATGGATATGTACCTATGAAGGTACAAGAAGCATACAGAACACCAAATAGATTGGATCGAAAAAGGGCATCCCCTCGCCATATAATAATCAAAACACAAAACATACAGAATAAAGAAAGAATACTAAGAGCTGTAAAGGAAAAAGGAAAAACGTATAAAGGTAAACCTATCAGAATTACACCTGATTTCTATGGAAACTATGAAATCCAAAAGGTCATAGAAAGATGTGCTGCAGACACTAAGAGACCATGGATGCAAGCCCAGACTACTATTCCCAGCAAAGCTTTCATTCACCATCGATGGAGAAATCAAGGTTTTTCAGGATAAAAACAAATTTAAGCAATACATAGCCACAAACGCAGCCTTACAGAAAGTACTAGAAGGAAAACCACATCTATAGGAAGCAAGCAACAACCATAATAACACAGACATCTAACAGCCCTCCACTAGAACAATTCAAAGAAGGGAAACACACAAACTCTACAACCCTAAAAAATAACCACAGTTAATAACCTCTGGTCATTAATATCACTTAATATCAATGGACTCAATTCACCTATAAAAAGGCACAGGTTAAGAGAATGGATAAGAAAACAGGATCCAACATTGTGTTGTTTACAGGAAACACACCTCAATCACAAAGACAGACATTATCTCAGAATAAAGGGTTGGGAAAAAGTTTTTCAATCAAACGGCCCTAAGAAACAAGCGGGTGTGGCTATACTAATATCGAACAAAATCGACTTCAAACTAAAATCAATCAGAAGAGATGGAGATGGACATTTTATACTCTTAAACGGAATAATCCATCAGGATGAAGTCTCAATCCTGAATATTTATGCCCCTAATATAAAAGCATCCACATATGTAAAGGAAACATTACTAGAACTCAAAGCA
>PVIU01024463.1:0-25507 GCA_004026605.1 Ondatra zibethicus
CCCGTTTACTCGCACTGTGGCCTCAGATCTATTCACATCCCACAGGCTCCTCCTACAGATACCATCATCTTGGGAAGTAGGAGGATTAGATGTCACCATCCAGATTGGGGGAGGGCGGGGGGGCCTGGAAACAAACAAAGCAAGTGGCTTGGAACATTTAATTAATGCAGAACCACGTACCAACAAGCTTTAAAAATACACCAGCAGAGAAGGAAAATCTTGTAAAAATAGATTTTTAGAGAAACACGCATGCAAAAAAATAAAACTACAGAAAGAAAATCAACATGGAATTTTTCCAATTATAACAGTACACAAGAAGGCCCGATAAACAGAAACATTGCCGTGATAGTACCCAAAGCATAGAAGTCTTGACACTCAGCAAAAAGAAACTTGACACTCCTAAAGAAGCTCTTGAAAGCCTGGGCTTTCCCCAGAGGTGCAGTTCCTAGCATAGGCAGCAATCCAGCACAGTTTGCAATTCCTAGCATAGGCAGCAATCCAGCACAGTTTGCAATTCCTAGCATAGGCAGCAATCCAGCACAGTTTGAAAGGAGAGCGGCATTTCCTGTGAAGACACCGTGAACATTACAAAAAAAGAAAAAACGCCAACAACAACAACAAAAGCTTTGACTTCTAATTTAGATCTCTCTCTCTCTCTCTCTCTCTCTCTCTCTCTCTCTTTCTCTCTCTCCCTCTCTCTCTCTCTCTCCTGGGTAAGAATGTAAGAATATTGCGTTTAGGTATTTGCATGTCTGCCCCATTCAAGCCTACCCATGTTATGCCCACGAAACTGGGTTTATGCTCTCCTGGACTTAACTCACTGCAGAGCTGATGGTGTGTGATTGCAGTCCTGTTCCTAGATCCGGTTACCACGGCTAGTTGGTCATCAATTATTTCAGTTCACTAGCATCATTTTCTCCACATTTTAGACGTTGCTCACAAAAACCATCACATCTGCTACACACCCATCAATGATTCTTCATTCTGAAGACTTTCGTTGTAGGGTTCATTTTCTCCCGGCCCCAAAATGGTGGAGTTGCTCTCTAGTTCTGGAGTACAATGTCCTCCCTGAGGCTTTCAATGTTCAAATTCTTTATGGGGCGCCTGTTTCTAGAGGCAGCGACTTTCTCCTTCCTCGGGTTTTCCTATCTTGGTTCAAAGCTCGCATTCTCTAGTACCTTCCAACAAAATGTGCATAGGACACAAATCCTTTTGTCCCTGAATGCTATTTTTTTTCCACGGACAGCCACTGCTTTCCTTCCTGATCGTACACCATATCTCACAGGCCACGAAAGCACCACTCTCCAATTACTTTTCTTTCGTTCATTTTTATTTTTGTAAAGGACTCTATCACAATTTTGGTTGGAAGGAGGGTTCAAGTTGGAAAGAAAATAGGTATGTGTGACAGTTCTTTATCTTTATGCAGGAAATAAAAACTCATTTCTTGCTACTTGACCATATTAGTAGTAGTAATAGTAGTAATAAAATAAAGGTACCAATAGGCAAAGACAATAAAAATTGTTTTATGAAATAACAAAAGACCTGAATGAAATATCAATGATCAAGCAGCTTACAGAGGCAAATGGGCATGGACCCTTTGGTACTGAGTAAAGCTATAGATTGTTTACCACCATAGCAAAAAAGAAGGACAGGGGTTTAAGAAGTGAAGAATTACAGCATAATCTGCAGTTCAAGTGTAGTTGTCTGCTTCTGCTCCGGTGACTCAGGCCGCTGATTGCGAACAGTCCCGCAGCTCTTCCTCGCCATCTCCCTGACTCCTGCAAAACTCCATGAAAACTAACAAGCGTGTCTTGCACTCTAGGATGCTTGAGTCACTTTCCTCTGCAGATGTCAGTGTGACTTTTCTCTTCATCCGCAGCTGTGGTGTTTTTGAAGATGTGATACTCCCTTCATAATGCTCATGGTGATTTTCCTCCTGTAGTTGGGTTTTGCAGTGTCTTGTGGGGGAAAAAATCACGCTGGAAATGTTATAATGAGTTCTTAGGGCTATTTCAAAGAAATGACTTAACATGCTTGTAGAACAAATGGCTTTGCAATAACTTGAGAGTGATACGATAAAATGACAAAGCCATCTCAAGAAAGCTCTCTTAGCGCTCAGGTACATAGAAGAGGCCAGCCAGCCAGCTGATAACCAACCAGTGCCTGAAAGAAGCAGATGCTGAGCGCAAGCTGCTAAGGCAGGGAAGAAACCGCGTACTCAGAGCTCATTGCCCTCGCCACATGTTTGCACAGCAAGGAAATGAAAGAAATCAGTAGCAGTGACAGACGAAGGTCTGCAAGAATCAGGCTTTAAAGTATCCTCTCTTGAGGATGGCTTAGGCTAACGTGCACTAAATATCACTTAGCAACTGGATATTGATGGGAAGGAAAAATATTTCAGTGCTTCCAACAAACACTCAATCCAGTTCCCAAAACTACACCCATAAAATTTACAGTTTAATATTAAATATATTTAAGAATTTTTAGGGAAACTCTAAAGTTGGGTTGAAGAAAAATCCAAGATAGTACTGATATGTGTTTATTCTTCTGAATGGATACACAAGTGTGCATTTGTATATGATGTGATAATGCCATAGATACAATGTAGAATAATCACACCAGGATATTTGGAATTTCTATCTTCTTAGACATTTGTTATTTTTACATGTTGGGAGCTTTTGAACTCTTTTGGAACACAGATAGTTGTAACCCGTTTTGCTGTAGAACTTACCCTTCCTGCCTGTACTTCTTTACCCGTTGTCGGACAGCCTTTATCTCTCCATGTCAGGCGTGTTTTACTGGCTGCCATGTCCTTCAATTTTCACCACACTGTTTCAAATAAGAGGAGGTCTGCTTCTTTATTGCTGAATAATCCTTCATGCTTCAGGGGCAGAGGGTTTCTTCTGCCAGCTAACTGGCCTCTTGGTTGGCTCCCTGTCTGGGTTACTGTGAGGAGTTTTGCAGTGAGCATAGGAGCGCAGGAATTCCTGTGGCAGAAGGCTTTCATTGCCTTCCGATGCATATATAACAGGGGTATAGATCAACCTTGTCATATCTCTAGCTTTCTGATGTCCCTCATACCTCTGTTCAGGTTTACTTTTACATTGAAAGCATAAGAGATGTTCTAGAGTATTAAAAGCCAGTTTGACTTGGCCACACTATGCCTAGGGAACTGCTCAGCTGGTTAACTTTGTTGGAACCTCGTCCCTTCTAAAATAGCTTGAGGATCTGAATGGAATGCCTGCATTGTGCATTTTCCTGCAAGTCAGGACCTTTTCCAGAGGATTTTCATTTTTTACATGAAGTGGAAAGAGTTAATTTTTCAGACCGGGACAACGTACTTTCTCTAATTTATTAAACTGAATTATTCCTATCTACAGTGAAAAGTCTTAGTAGAAAAGTACAGCAAACTTACTGCCCTCTACTTAAATGAAAACTTTCAAGCTGCAGTATGCTGTGCACAATGGTCCATGTTACTTTAGTGCTTGAAAGGAGGGGCTTAGCATCCAAGGCTGCCCTCAGACACATAGCAAATTCTAAAGCTATATGAGACCCTGCCAGAAAACAAATCCATACCAAAACAAAGACAAACCCCAGAGCAATACAAAAGGATCCAAACTCCAGACATCTAAACCACAAAAAGACCTTTCTAACATCTTGTATTTGTCTAAATAGTGTTATTGTAGCTCAGCATCTTCAGACACAGATCTAAATTTTTCTTCTGTTCCTTCACAATAGCATGCTAGTAATAAATTCGGCATTAACTGTTCCCCCACAAACTTTCGACATGCCGGCCACTGTACAGGAATACCTCACAATACTGGTATGATATTAATAAATCACACAGTCGTCTAACACAGACTCCTCAGGTTCCCTTTGTCTCCAGAGATTTAGGTAGAACATTTCCCAGCCTGGTTACACCTGGAAGACTCTGAAACTGACCGTGGAGCCTTGTAGAAAGAGGAGAGATCTTTCCTCTTTTAGTGATTCTGCTTTCCCTCCTGGTACACGCTCAGCTCTCCTGTATGTGTGCTTTCTGGGCTACACATATATCTGGGTTTGCATGTGCCAGAGTGGGCTATGATTATATATTTACAGGGTGAAAGGCCCTCTGAATTTTGAGCACTGTGAAGCCATTATTGATCTCTGTGGCTAGCAATCTTAAAGCTTTAGTTTACAAAAGGTGCCAACCCGTTCCAGGGAGATGGTGCATGAATAGAATGTCCTTACTTCAGACTGTAATTCAATGGTGGTTTAGAACATAGCTTGTGTTATATAGAAAGTGGTGGCCAGAAAGGCATAAGCAAGCATCTTGCAATAATACAAGTGCAGAAGGGTGACAGCCAGCAAGAGACAGTGCTGGCTTTGAGGACGCTGGCAGGACAAAATGATTACTTGTCTTTCATAGGATTTGAATTCTGACATTTAGGAGACTTTTCTTAAATTCTCTCTTAATCATATTTTCTGCCTGAGGTTTGACATACAAATTATTCATTGGGTTCATTTGCCCCAAATATTCTGTGGAGTCCCTGGAGGTGAGGCAAATTCTCAGGAACATGGCAAATTCTCAGGAACATGGCAAATGCTTGCAGTTCCAAAGACAGAAGATCTCAGGAGTGGGGAGATGGTTTAGTGAGTCGGGGGCCTTGCTGCCCAAGCAGGAAGACCTGAGTTTGAATCAGCACCCACATAGTAAGCCAGGAACACTGCATGCACTTGGTAACCCCACCACTGCGAGGGCAAAGGCAGGAGAACTGCTGGGGATTGCTGCCACCAGTTTAGCTGAAGTGGCTGCCTCTGGATTTACTGAGAGACCTTGTCTCAATAAAATATGGCAAAAAGAATAATAGAAAAAGTCCTCTAATGTCCTCTCTACCTGCACACACACACACACACACACACACACCATAAGCATACACCAACCCCCACACATATGTTATATGCATATATGACACACACACAGACATGTGCCACATTTATGCGACATACACATACTTATAAAATGACGTGTTTCTATCTTTAACAGTAAGACTCATAATGTGATCGGAAAGCATTCATTCATTAGTGACTATGTTTAATAAAGTAATGCATTTTCCAAATGTTTAAACATTGAAGGTGCTTCCCATCAGTAGGGAACTTCATAAATATCAACTGTAAATACTTTGGAGATATTTTTTCCTTTAGTTACTTGTGCTGAGCATATTTCATGTTTAAATTTTCAACAGTCGAACATCTGAGTCCTTAATACCTATATATCTGATCCATTTTTATGATATTTATAGAAAGTTGCTTTACTAGTTTTCTTATGCATCTGTAGATTCACTCTGCGTTTGTGGAGCTGGGAGTAAATACATTAAACGAGCAACTCCGCCACCGAACTTTGATTACGCAGTACTCAGAGTGCATACTCATAGTGCGCTCAGAGTCTCATCAACACCTGCCTCTTACTGACAAAGTATACACGTGGCGAGCATGGGCAGTACTAATTGGAACCAATGAGTTATCAAAAATTAAAGATGAAGTTAGGAGTGGGACATGGAGAAGCTGAAAAGGGGAGATGGGAAATATATATGATCATATTTCATTGTATACATGTCTGAAAGAAAAATTATAATTTTAAACTATGACAAGTAAATGATAAATGTATGAACACTATAACATATGCCCATGATGGATGAGCGTCGCTCAGTACTACAATACAAATAAATGATGGATAATTGTTAATCAATACTATAAGACAAATACCTGAAGGATCAGTGCCAGTTAGTTGGAAAGCTGTTCATCTGGGCCTGTTGGCGAGAGATTTTCTGAGTAACTTTAACTGTTGGAAAGTATGTTGATCATTTAATTTATTTTTCTACCAGAATGAAACACCGTTCCTATGCATGTTATGCTTTCCTACAAGGGGCATTAGCGAGTCACATAGGAAGGGTATTGTTTCCCTCGGAATATGGCCACATAGTAACTAAGCCTGAAGTCACCTTCATGAGGTAAATGTGTTAGACAGATACTGACACTGTTGCTCACACACTTTGTTTCCTGGAAGTGTCCAGAGTCCTCCCCAGATAATGCCCTTTAAGTAGCCATATTTAATATCACAGGAACCTATGACTTTGAGTTTCACCATCTGGGCAGAAAGGGAGTACTGATCCAAGAACACACAGTTCCCAACACACCAAAAATGTGCTGGTCGGCTGGCCACAAAGTTCATGAGAGACCAATGGATTTCTCTCTCTCTGAACTCATAGGCTGAGACTGGTTTGAAACTCACAGAGATTTCCCTGCCTCTGCCTCCTGGATGCTGAGACTAAAGGCGTCCACCACACCTAGCCTTAGATTTCGCATTAAAAGAGGTATGAATCTGGAAATAGCAAGAATCAAGAAATGGCCAGTGGCAGATAAAGATGCAAGGACTCCTTGATGGAGTCGAAAAAAACTAAAAGCATAAAGGAACACTGGGCAAGACGTGACACAGAAGAACTAACTGTAGCCTGTGAGAGAGAAGGGTGAGTCCAGATCTTAGAGGGGCCCAGGTTTTCGCCCAGAACCCAGGAAATTGCCTGAGTCTCTCTCTTTTTGCAACTAGAACAGATAAGGCAAAACAAAATGATTGGTAATGTCCTCCCCCATGGTCTACATCCAAACACGAGGTTCCATAGAATTGAAATCACTCCACATAAAGTATTTCAGTAGAGGGTGTGAGGCAAGCCTCTCAAAGCCAGGAGAATTCCTCACCACTACTTTGACTGTGAAGGGTTGCCAGCATCGTCATGAGCATTTTGCGGCATTTTACAGCATGTGCGTTCCCAGGTACTGGCTGGGCTATGACCACAGCTCAGGCTCAGAATTCTAACTGCCTTGATCGTTTTGTTCAGCTCACACAGCCTTTTGTGATAGAAATTGATCCCTGGATGAGTTGGCTGCAGAGTAACTTGGCATGTTCCCAGGGTTCCAAAAGCTATGACTTGCTGTTCAGAGCTTCTGCTGTCTTTGCTTGCTCTTTATCATTGGTCAGAAATAAAACCCCACTCACCCTGCTTCCTTCTTTCCTCCTCACACCCGCCCCTGCACACAACAATATTCTTTTGATTATTAAAACTCATTTTGTAAGCCCAAAAGCCAACTACTTCAAAATAAAATTTTGTATTTGGATTAGCAACTAAAAGTGTTGTTTGTTAAAGTAGACTGAGGCTCTTTAGGTGGCTGTAACTTTCTTTTTTTGTTGTTGGTTTTGTTTTTGTTTTTCAAGGCAGGCTTTCTCTGCTTAGCCCTAGCTGTCCTGGAACTTGTTCTGTAGACCAGGTTGGCCTCATACTCATGGAAATCCACCTGCCTCTGCCTCCCAATTGCTGGGATTAAAGGTGTGCACCACTACTGTCCAGAGCACAACAGTCAGAAAAGCCAACAGTCAGAAAAGCCAACAGTCAGAAAAACCTGTGCTGTGTTAGGTACTAAGGGAAGTAGAATTAGGTTTTTCTTAGGATAGAAAGATGGGCTACACTCTTTCTGATAGCCACACATCCAAGAATATAGAAGCAACATAAATTTGATTTAAAGATGGGAGAATAGAGAAGGAGATAAATCTGGGAGAAGTTGGGTGATGGGAGTAAATATGATCAAAAAACTATATGTAATTTTCAACAAGCTGGTAAAAAGTACGTTTTTCCTTCTCGTCTATGAACACAGAGTGATGCTAGATAAATCACTCGAAGATTCCTTTGGTGCTCAGGCTCTGCCGTGGTGGCCCTTGTACACTCACTTTCTTTTTGTTTTAAGTCTTTTAAAAATTGTTTTTATTGAGCTATACAGTTTTCTCTGCTCCCCTCTCTTCCTCCCCTCTCCCCATCTTCCCTCTCCCATGACCCCCACTCTCCCAATTTACTCAGGAGATCTTGTCTTTTTCTCTTTCCTATGTAGATCCATGTATGGCCACAGCCCCAGAGAACCGAGACAACAAAGAGGATCCTAAGAGAGAAAACTCTCGCTTTCGATAGCCAGCCCATATGTCTCTATCTGGACACTTCCTCTGAGCCAGAGCCCACTCTGCTGTAAGGTTCCCATAATTCCAATGCCACTTTTCACAGAAATATATTTTTAAAAATCCTAAAATTTACAGAGTATAGCAAACAGAAAGAGTCAAGGCAACCAGGCAAGAAGAACAAAGCCGGAGGCATTGTCCCTTACTCCACACTGTCTGGCAAAGTGAGAATCTCATTGTGCTATTAGCATAAAAATAGAGACATTGCTCAAAATAATAGAACAGAGAGTGGACAGTTTGCTCATTTAGTTATTGATTTTTGTCAATGGGGCCAAGAACACACAATAAAAAAAAGGACAATCTTTAATATAAATGGGACAAGTAGGCACCCCCAAGCGGAGGAATACCAATTGGACCTCCTCTCAAACCGTGTAAAAGCCAAATGGAAGACTGGAAGTCAGACTTGGCAGTTGGGTCTAGAAGTGTTGCTCAGCAGTGTAACACTTGTAAGTCATGCCCCATGTCCTGCCTCCCATCCCCAGGACAACAGAAACAAAGAGAAGACTCCTGAAATTTTAAGGCTACTCTGAAAATATAGGAAAATTCACACAACACTGCTTTGGGCTTGTTGGATTGACTTTTTTTTTTTGTACATAAATTAAAGGAACTCATGCAACTTAAAGAGGAAAAAAAAAAGAGAAATGAGACCATAACCAACTAATTTATATCTATATAACAAAAGGGTACGATGAAGAGAAAACCAATCCAGTAATAGAAACAATTGATGCTCACAATATACACAGAGCTGGGGAAGCAAAACAATAAAACAACAACAGCAAAACCAACCTGCCTTCTTGGTTGATTTTCAAAGGGGGGACTGATCTGAGCGTGCAGTCTTCAAATGACATCCAAATTAATCAACAAATGTACAGATAAGGAGACTCCCAACAAAGCCAACTACATGGGAAAAGAAAATCACAGGAGAAAGCAGTTTACTTCTGCTCCGGTGGCTACTATGAGAACAATCAAAGCTACAGACATTGGCGAAGGTGTGGAGGAAAGAGAACCCTGTACAACACTGGTGGGGACATAATTAGTCCAGGCCTGCTGGAGCACAGTGTGGGGGTTCCTCAAAGAAAGTCATCATTTCTGAATATTTAATGCTAAGGCATTGATAATCATATTGAACACACAATTCCAAGTATAATTGGCATAGGGGATTGGTTCATTTTCCTATGGCAGGCCACACTGAGAATACTACTCTGCTCAAGTTTACTAATTACAGCCTAAGTCAGCACAAGTCACAATCAGCCTGGAACACTGAGGGAGGACTGTCACATGCAACATGGATAATTCATATGAGCATGAAATGTTTTCTTTAAAGACAAACATTATTGTTTAATAAGTTTTGTAGCTAATTACTTCTCCTTTACTTGAACAAGAGTGCATGGGCTTTATGCAAATCAGCACTTCTAAACTGCTAAAACTTATATTAAATATTGACATAATAAATAAAACATAGTGCTATAAATATTTGATTAGGAGCATTAAATGCAACTAGAAGTCACCGGAAGACCTTAAAGTGAATCTCCACATCATGGTAAACTATAAATTAACTAATATTTATATAAACCGCATCCCTTGTGTTTCATTTTCTACTAGGAAGATTATATAAGATAATATAAAATACAACAATCGAGAAATTAATAAGATAGTTACAGAACAATTGAATTAACTCTAAAAAAAATAGTGAGGTTTGGCCAAGCTCAGTTTTAGGCTTGAAAACAGTAATGACAGTGGAGATTTTTTTAAATAATAAGACTTGGTATTTACTTTACTTTCGACTTTATTTTGTTTGTTATTTTTAGTGTTGCTGCTGCTGTTGTTGTGTCTGTGATGTGTGTGCACATGGCACAGTGCTACTGTGGAGGTCAGAAAAGTGCTTGGTGGAGCTGCTTTCTACTTCCACTTGGGATGGAGCTAAGGTTATGAAGATCACACAGCAAGCATCTCCTACCGAGACCCTGGTATTTAAGTTACTGCTATCTGTGGCTTACATCCATAGGTTCTTAGACAAGGTCTAACTCACTGTGTGGCCCAGGGCACTGGGCACCACCATTTGCAGATTGTCTTTTCATTCTGTGTATTCATGCTTCTCGTGTGAGATACTGCAAAGTTCAGTATAGAAAATAAATTGTGCTGCATTTCTGTGGAGATGCTATTACCTCAGAATACATAATCACATGGGACATGACATAACTACAGTTCAGCAATATCAGGCAGGCAATTGACATGTGATTTGTTGCTTCTATACCAAACCAAACCCCAAAACACTCTGATTTCTAATGATGAAATTAAGATCTAAAAAAAATAATGAAAACCACATACAATAAAACAATAACAGCAACAATACAATACAAAACAAAGCAATATGATACCACACAAAACACTGATAGAACAAGTTTGTACCCAGGAGACTGGAGAAAGTTTGAGAGCCAGCTGCCCAGTGAAGAAATCTACTTATATTCTAGAATTGGAAGCCTCTATCAGTGGCTCATGAACACGAATAGGAAAAGAGCAATGAGAGGAAGTCCATTCAATTTCAATATTAATCAAAAACAAAACACCCGTTTGATGAGTGGATTGTCAAACAGAAGTATTTTATGAAATATACAGCCAGGTCAAAATACGCGTAAGAATGCTGGTGGAGGAAAGTATTTGAACTATTGTAAGAGTGTTCCTATAATAAATATATTGAGACGTGAAGTAAGCGCCCATGACTGATGTAAGGAGCTTGAAGACAGTGGGGAAGTTGCCCAGCAACTCAACCAACAGTTAAAACTGCGCTCAAACATCTGGAGAAAGCAATTTTAGAAGAAAGAGGGAGAGAATGCAAGGCCAATCGGTTTCCAAACTGCCTAGTTGACAGACAAAATTAGCATAACTGAGGCAGGGCACAATGGAGAGGAAAACATGGAGAAGTCAAACCAAGCCTGCACGAAGGAGAAACAAGTCAAGGCCTAATTTCTCTTTGAAAACGATAGTCCATCCTTCAGTGTTTTAACTTTATGTGGGCTGGTGATTTTGTTTTTATTAGCACCTTTAGTGACGTGGCCTCCTTAGCTACCTCACAGCAGGGCTGCCCATAAGGAGGCTTGTTGAGAAATCCCGTGCTTTCTTTTATAGTGGATAACTTCTCCTTCCTGAGGAACGAGATGGGCAAAGAAGATATTCTGTCCATGGTGTACAAGGAATAAGCAGGACAATAAAATGTGGTAAGGAACTTGAACTTTGTATATAATATCAGCTGAAAGGAACAACAAGCAAAAAGTGCTTTGTAATCACAGAAGCTCCCCCCACCCCCAATCAATCAAAACTGTGTGGAACACCGTGTCCTTCAAAACCATGGAAACAACTTTATTACCTAGCCACGTGATTTCCCAAAGACTTTATTATGGCAAATTAATCCCCTTGCAGACAGCACAACACCATCATGTGAACTTTCATCTCCTTCCATATTCTCCTCCACCTTTCTCAGTCCCTGTGGATCGCTCAGCCCCTCGTTGCCACATGGCTGTTAGTATCCTAGCCACACTTCGCTGCCCTGACCAATACCACTGTGGAGGCCATCCATGATAAGCTAAGTCTGGGCAGGTCACCCAAAGGAAGTTCTTTACTTCCAACCATTATCACCTGCCAGAGTAGAACTCTGGCCCTTGATAAATTTAATAAGAGGCCCTTGTCTCAGTAGTTTACCCTAAAGCAATATCTGGTTGCAGAAAGAGCCACAAGCTGAGATAACCAGACCACCGGCCAGGAGCAGACCATTCAAAGGAAATGCCTGCCATTCCCAGGGCTGTAGACAGAAACACCTGCCAGCACACATTCACCAGTACACCCCTAGACAAATGTCAGCCAATCAGGGGTCCTGAACCTCAGACACCCCTCCCCCCACCTTTACTACTATAAAAATCCAATTCTAAGTGAGCTCCAGGCTCTGTGGTTATTCCAATACATTGGATATGCAGAGAGACCGGGTTTGCAAACTTGATTAAAATAAAGGCTCTTTGCTTTTACATACAGTACTTGGTTTCCTTGTTGGCTTTTGGGGGACTTCGTGGATTTGGGCACAACAACCACCATCCTATTTCCTCTTCTCCCCCAAAACAGCTTACGTTACACTTCAGGGTGGTTTTGCAGATGTGAGAGCAAATGACCATTGAAGTAGAAATGAGGCAACCAGTCTCCAGGTCTGCCTTCTAAATTCTCCCGCTCAGCCTACAACAATGGGTTTTGTTCTCTTTCCTTTCTTTCCCTGTCTATAGATGTGGAGGAGACAGCGGAGAGGCTAAGGGTCTGAGCACCTAGGATCCCTACTGCATTTTGAACAATTGCCTCCTCAGCACTTAAAACGGTTGCCTTGTGAAAAAGTTTTCCACTAAGGATCAAGCCAGTGTGAAGCGAGGCTGTCTTAGAGAGGGAAGACTTCCCTGGCTAACACAAATTACCTCTTCTCTCTCCTGACTTCAGTCAGCATGTTGCTTCTAGACACAATCTAAGGGAACTTGCCCTAGAAACTCTTCTTTGATTTCCTCTGCAGGTTCTGATTTGCTGTTGTTCATAAGCCAGCTTACTGTGGTGTTCGGGGACTTGTTTTCTTCTTGTTGTTTCTGTTTTCTACACAGTGCTCTCTGTGTAGACCAGGCTGGCTCAAAATCCCAGCATTCATTGTTGTGCCTTAGCCTCTCGGTGCTGGGATTGCAGGCATGGGTCTCCAGGCCAGACTAAATGTAAATGGAGACTGTGCTTTTGTTCCTGGCTGGCCAAACCCCAATAATCACACAAAACCTATATCAATTACAGCATTGTTTGGCCAACGTTCAGGCTAGCTCTTACGTCTTAAATTAACTCATTTCTATTAATCTATGTATTGCCCCGAGGCTGTGGCTTATGAATAAGGTTCTGGTGTCTTTCTCCTTCAGCAGCTACACGGTGTCTCTGACTCTGCCTACTCTCCATCTCTATTCAGATTTCTCACCTGGCTTTACTCTGATAAGCCATTGGCCGAAGCAGCTTTATTCATTAACCGATAAAAGCAACACAAATAGAGAAGAACCCCACATCAACTAAATCTGTTCTTTAAAGTCATAATCTTTACTATGCCATTCACACAATAAGCATAATTGTTCTTAGAGAGCCCACCAATGAGTTTTGACACGTGTGCACACAGACAGAACCCTCAGCTGCTGTAAAGACTTATAGCTCTTGTTGCCTTGCTACCTTTTCTCAGCAGCATCTCATTCTTAGTACCTGATATATTTTCTTTCTGTGGCCTTCTGTTTTTCTAAAACGTCACATAGATGGAAATGTATCATGCAGATTCATCTGTGTTCAGCTTCCTTTACTGAAGAAACCCTAATGCCTTTAGAGCTCAGTCTTGTCAATTCCTATATCAAGAGCTTGCTTTTCTTCATTGCTGGCTTCTAGGCCACTGTATTTTCCTAAACATTGACTGACACCAAGATTTATAAGAGCCCAAATAAAATGGCTTCATACCTGAGATCTTGGGTAATAGCGTTACTTTGGATATATTTTCCCAGGATTCCTTTGTATTCATCTTTAAACTATTTCTATTTCCCTACTATGCACCAAATAATACCATTACTACAATATCATCAAAATCCACACATACTTACTTTCTTACAACTTCCAAATAAAAAAATGTAGATATTTGTCAGAAAACAAGATATAGAATTATAGGTTCAATTTTCTGACAAAAAATGTTTGAACACACCTAATTTTCCCTGTTAACACATGACTTCCTTCTGAATTCTCTGGGATAAAGAGTAGGGAACAAAGAAATGTAAAAGGCAGGTATCTCTCTCTCTCTCAGGAGCTGGTCCTTGAATTGAACTTCAGGGACTGAGCCTGTAAGAGAAGATGGGCACCTAGTTGAATAGGTATCTCCATGAGGGATTCCAAGGCTGCCTGGAGTACAAGCAGGCAGCAAAGTATTATCACAGAGAAGGGAGAGAAATATTCTCTTAAACACCAAGAATTATTTTTACTATTTGTATTGTGTTGATCTGGAAAATTCAACACACATTTTTTTCTATTAAGTTTTTTTTTCATTTATTTTACATACCAACTACAATTTCCCCACATTCTCTCTCCCATGTGCATCAACAAAGCATGTCATATCACATTGAGGCAGTACCAAGCTTCTCCCCCTGCATCAAGGCTGGACAAGGCATCCCACCATAGAGAATTGGTTCCAAAAAGTCAGCTCATGCACCAGGGACATATGTTGATCCCACTGCTAGGGGTTCCACAAACAGATCAAGCCACACAGCTGTCATCCACATGCAGAGAGCTTAGGTCGGTGCTGTGCAGGCTTCCTAGCTGTTGATCCACAGTCTGTGAGCGTCCACCAGCTCAGGTCAAGTGTCTCTGGGTATCCCCATCATGACCTTGACACTACTGGCTCATACAATCCCCTTCTGCCTCTTTTCAACAGGACCTCTGGAGCTTGGCTCAGTGCTTGGCTATGGATCTCTGCATCTGCTTCCATCAGTTGCTGGATGAAGGTTCTCTATTGAAAATTAGGGTAGTCACCAATCTGATTACAGGAGAAGACCAGTTCAGGCACCCTCTCCACTATTCTAGGCGTCTTAGCTGGGGTCATCCTTGTGGATTCCTGTGAGTTTACATGGCATCAGGTTTCTCCCTAACCTCAAAATGGGCCATTTTATCAAGATGGCTTTCATTACTCTCCCCCTCCATCCTGCCCCCAGCTACACCAGCCTGATCCCTCATGTTCTCATCCCCCATCCTCCATCCCCTCCCCTCCAAGCCACAACCCCATTTTACCCAGGAGATCTCATCTATTTCCTCTTCCCAGGTTCATGTATGCATTCCTCTTAAGGTTCTTTTTGTTGCCTAGCTTCTCTGGGACTGTGAATTGTAGTCTGGTTATTCTTTGCTTTACCTCTTACATCCAATTATGAGTGGATGATACCATTCAACACACATTTTTATACGTCATGGTTTGACAGTTACAGGTACCAAGAACAGCCTTTTCCAGGTAAACCTCATTATCGCTCTGGAGACACTGGTGTGGGAGACTTGTAAGGCTGTTCCCAAGAGTGATATCAAAACACTGATAACAGACCAACACTGGAGATGTGAAAACTGTTTGTGAGATCAGAGTGGGCGTCTGGGTGTTTCCTGTCAGTAAGAGAGTGTCTGAGACTGTGTCAGAAGGACTGTGAGAGGCAGGTAACTCTAGAGTCCAAGATATTCTACACAGTTTCCTAAGGGATGAGAAATATAACTGGGCTATCCTAACTCACCCCCATAGTCGGTGTAATAGCAGACAGTTCTCATAGGAAATCAGACGATGTATGTGACTAAACTTCATATGTGCATATACACACATATATATGTGGTTTTATTCAAAGTTGCAATGCATTATTCCTACTGAGTTAGTTTATATTCATTTAAAGTTTTATGAAGAGTATTTATGCATTTGCATAATTTCATGAACTGAGTACCAAGTAAGGGAACAGGCATTATTGTTTGAATTTTCCAGAGGGGCATGCTGAGACTGAAAATGAGGGGTGACTGGCTCACTATCCCACACTTAATACCTCACCAGGCACGCTAGTCTTTTGAATCCTCAACTCTCTGCATTGGGTTAAACTAATCACATTAAGAATAGATTCCCCCCAAAAAATAAAAAAAAAATAGATTCCCATTGCCAACTTCATTGTTAACAATTCTTGTTAAAACTTGCAGGAGACTTCACTTTTGGGGATTAACAAGAGGCTCCCCAGAAAATCATAATGAATAAAGTGGCTTAAAATCCTCATCTCTTTTCCAAATTATATTGCAGAAGATTATTACACATTACGCTTTACTTCCAAAGGTGTTAAATGGACCACACATGCGGAAACATTTAATACCTCTTTGAGGCGAGATTATTATCAATTGCGGGAAACCAGAGGTAAAATGTGGAGATTTACCTCATTTCTACCATGTTTTTCTTAGTCTATAAGAAACAATCTGCCAGATTTCTGCTGGGTTACAGCACTCATTAAAAACAGTGAGCGATGGCCTTTATCCTCCTCCAGGACTCCAAGGGTGGACGTGTTTTCATTGTCCCTCTTTTGACGAGCCTATGTTTAAGTTTGAGAGGCTTGTGTTTTGGTTTCATCTTGCTTCCAAATAATAAATTTCTGGCCTGGAATTTAGACAAGTTTAGTTATGCAATGCATCTGAATACCCAAGTTAAGAGTATTTCCAAGGCTGGCCAGATGTTTGCTCTCTCACGCATTTAAACCTCGTGACACTTGCAGTGATGTGTAGCTCCAGAGTCGGTTCAAATATTTATGCTCATTCTTAAGAAAGCAGATGTTCTTTGGACATTTCTCACATGTTGTAAGAAAGGAAAGCACTGTTTGATATAAGTCACGATTATTAAGCAACAACCTTGTAAAGGGCGTTTTGTCTCCATGATGCTACATCACATACACAAGAGTTCCATTAGTTCACAGAGGTGTTGTGTTAGCACACCCAAAAGAGAACTAGAACAGAATGAGACAGGGACAGAGAGGGGTGACAATGGCTTACTCTTTGGTAAGTGTATGCATTTGTAACTTTATGTAGCATTGCCTCGGTTTTACTTTAACATATAATAAGATTATTTAACTCTACAGATATACCTGATTATTGCCAATCCATGAACTAAGTAAGATTTTGAGTATGTAGAAATTTCAGCTACACTGTAGCCAGTCAAGCTGGGGTTCAAATTCTTGAGCTTTTGCCCTCACTTTATTTCAATTCAACCAGTTTCTTAAACTTAAAAAGCCTCCCTCTGCGTTTCACAAATAAAACTCCCCCCATCTGTTGTGGGATAATCCTTCTGTAGACTGTTACGATGTGTCCCCGCTTAAGGTGCCTTCTTATTGGTTTGATAAAGAGCTGAATGGCCAATAACATAGGCAGGAAAGGTTAGGCAGGACTTCTGGGCAGAGAGAGGACCTCAGGGGGATGAATCTAGGCACATGGCAGCCACTAGGAAGATACACACGAAGTGGGACATACATTATGAAGGAGCAGTAACAAGCCACTTAGCAGAATGCAGATTAATAGAAATATGTTCACGTATGTGTTATGGAATTTCAATCTCTTTAGCCAACGACCTTTGGGACAGCAAACTCTAGGACATGATCTTGTCTGCACACCTGACTGCTTAAAACCTGAAAAGGAGGGGTCATGCACTTGCTCCCTTTCTCGCTCAGGTTGGACCTCACCTCCCCTGGGCAGATCAGCAGGACACAGCAGCTGGATTACAGCAGCCTCTAATCTTTATCATTGAGTGTTTATCCCCATTTTATGCCCAAATAAATTCTTGAGACCTTTTATCAGACTTGGGTGGCTTCGCATAACATTTAAGTTATACGAGCTAGCTTTCATAATCAATAAGTCTCCATGTCATTATTTGGGAGCTGGTGGTCCCAAAAAGGAAGTCCGACAAGGAAGACTCACTACATCCATCTTTTTAGCAGACCTAATGTGTCCCATTAAGGTAGATCACCGGGATCTATGTATTTTGAACAATCAATGCCTTGAGTTTTAATAGTTTTCAATATAAATTATGTTTTCACTCTCAAACACAAGAGTCTAGTGTAAATGGTGTTTTCCACCTCACACACTAGTTCCCGCTGGCCCCACTGAAGGTCACTACAGTACACCATGCCTGGCCTAAGCTGTCTACAACTGCTGCGTGAGGAGAAGCAGTCCCTGCTGCTTGCCTTCTTCGCTGCTCTCTGTTTTAAAAAGCTGATATATCTATATTTCTCTCTCTCTCTCTCTCTCTATATATATATATATATATATATAGTCAAGAAAGCATCCATATGAGGTGGCAAGGCTCTTTAACAGAAGATTAAATGGTGGAGTAGCAGTGTGCTGGTTTCATACGCTCTATGGAGATGTTTATCTTGATGCCCATATGGCAATTGTGTGAACGCCAAGAACTCCATCCACAGAGATAGGCTGTGGCCAAACGCTTGCTTCAGTGTCCCAGAGACTCCAGGAGAAAACTGTATAGCAGCATACTGACTCTCTGTGACTTCTAAACTGTACAGAATATTAGTGGCCCTTATTTTCTCCGGTCACCCAACTCCGTGCTGCAGGATACAAACCTCCCGTCTTCCTCTTCTGTCATCTTTAAGATGCCCCGACCACCTGTGTGTCAGTACGTCAGCACTCAGCATGGATTGTGCACTGTCCTGTTTTCTTAGTCGCCCTCCCTGTGTTTATATGCACACACTGAGAGGCAGCTTTGGAAAGAAAAGTTTTCTCTTGTTACACTGCCCTCTCTCCCTTTATCCTTCCTTCCTTTACGTCGTTACAGGGCCAGACTGTATCTCATTGTATGATTTTTTCCTACTTTGGTAATCTTTGTTTTGGTGAGTTACAGAAAATCATAGAATATGCTTCTTACCTCGGGGCAAAATGATTCTTTTTGGTTTCTGTAAGGGGCTCTTGAAACCATAGAAGAACTCTGTGAAGTGAAAGGAAAGCGTGACCCTATGTAATCTTTACATAACTTCAACATCGGGAAGTCCAAGTTTCATTTTAAAGCCTTCTTGCCCCGTCAGTGCTTGGACTGTCTCAAAGCTCATCAATAAGCACATTCAATAAAATACCTAATTATACTCTACTTGGTCTCTATTGGTGTTATTGAGAGATCGACATTAACTACAACATTGAAGAGAAGAGTTCTGATAATCAGAGGAATTCTAATTTCTATAATGAATCCCTCTGAAATTCTAATTTAATCTTCACTTTTCTGGACTTAAGTTAAATGGCAAATTAAAAATGTTCATTAGGGAACTACGCTTATTTTTATATTTCAGATTTTTGTTATTTGTAGAAACTGCAGCTTTATTTTCTCCTAAACTTCCCACTTCCCTTAGTTAGGCTCTCGTGCAACAACCTCAGGGGTGCCAACATATTCTCTGAGGACTCAAAGGGACAGCAGGAACGAAAACCACGGTCAAGGCTCCAAGGCTCCTTCTCTCTCCTGGGAGCTGAGGCATTAGGATCTGTACAGCTGTTACTTTGAAGCTGCCAGAATGACTTCAGCTCCTACTGACAAGCACAGCAACGCACAGCAACCCACTCAGGAGCCCAAAAGCTCTAGTTCCTCCAAGGACTAGAAGGACAGGGAGAAAAGAATACAAACTGCCCAGCTGGCCTGCAATGGGACCATTTTCTTTAGTGTGAGACCCTGAATACTATTCAGTCTTTACAAGATTGTGAGCAATTCTCCATTTTCCTAAATCTTTCTTCTTCAGAATAACATGCCAGCATGCAGCCTTCTCTTGGTAGATGGACCTGATAGATGGCACCTTACTACCTAGACAATGATCCTATTCACTATGACCTAAGGTCAGTTGACAGTTCTTCTTTGGAGTAATATATACAATCCCAGGGTTCTTCTGTCCCTTCAGTTGGCAGACTTCGATGCTTCTTATGCATTTTTCTATTTCAAGGGCTCTGGTTTCCCTTTTCAACGTTTTATAAGCTCTCTTCATAGCAACAGAACAAGTCTGAAGATTTTCATTCTACATCAGATGGAATTATGAAACTTAGTATTCTGCAGTCATGTGGGAGAAGAGAGGTGTGGTGTGTAGCTACTATTTCAGCACACCCACATGCGTGTGTATTTATATAACTTTTCTGAAGTTAACTTGTGTATAAATTGTTTAGTTCACAGGAGTTTTTTTAGTATGTTATATGTTCTGGGCACTGTACAAAATAACAAGTTTCAATAATGGGAAGAAGGAAAAATGTGATGAATTTTCTATGTGTGGATCTAAAATGAGGGGACAAAACCACAGAGAAGGTAATAACTACTTCAACGGAATGAAATTACATTTTACATTTTAACCACATTGCTAAAAAACACCACTCATTTTTTTTAATTTATAGAATAATACATGAATCTTCCTAATGAGTTTATTGATTTCTCCTCTTGGACTTGGTTCTGAGAGGACTTGGGGGCCATGCCCTCTAAACACCTGAAGCTGCACCCAGCAGAGTTAATCTGAAGTGAGTTCTCTACATTTGGATATTTACCTCTTTATACTCCACATGATTATCATCTCTGAAAGAAGAGTTTTATGATTGAGAGTTAGTTGAATTTCTTTGAGTCTTATAGCTCAAAGGTTCTAGACCAGCAATCTTCAACCTGCAGGTTGAAGCCTCATTGTCAAACCGCTATCTCCAAAAACATTTACATTATGATTCATAGACTTGTAATGGGATTCTGTAGATAACACACACACTGTGTCTCTAGGTTGGTGTTGGTATGTCTCCAATGAGAGCATATGGTCCCCCCGAGCCAAACTCTTCTCTACATGTGTCTGCATTTCTTCCTTCCAGATCACTCCAGTCAGGTGAATCCCACAGCCAGTCAAATGGCATGACTGACCAATAGTTCTAATTTTTAACTAGATAGACTTCTCACTTGAGATACTCAGAATACTTTTCAAAGTTTACCGTGGCATTGGCCAAACACTTCAGCAAAGCTGACAGCCAAAACTATAGAGCTGTTTTCATACGAGGGGAGAACTTGTAATAAGAAACAGTGGTGTAGGAGGTTCTTCTATGTGTTGCTTTCATTGGTTGAATAAAGAAACTGCCTTGGCCTTTTGATAGGGCAGCACTTAGACAGGTGGAGTAGAACGAACTGAATGCTGGGAAGAAGAAGAGCATGGCAGATGCCATGAATCTCCTGCCTGAGATAGATGTAGGTTAGAATCTTGCTGGTAAGCCACAGACACGTGGTGATACACAGGTTTAATAGAAATGAGTTAATCAAGATGTGATAATTAGCCAATAAGAGGCTAGAGCTAATGGGCCAGGCAGTGATTTAATTAATTCAATTTCTGTGTCGGGTGTAAGCTGGTGGGCAGCCAGGACAGAACAAAAGGACCGGCTCCTCCTGCTACAAAAAAGTAGACAAATAAAGTAGCGTCTTGAGAATCAGTGCGTGACTAGGTCTGGCCACTGTGTCAGTCTCAGCTCTTTGGAAATAATGTCACAGCTAGGCAACTAAGCAGGTTTTTAGACTTAGTTCCTTCAAATAGTGTTAGAAAGGCCTGCCGACATCTAAACTCAGTATTTTATATCACTGTGTAACATAGTTATTCTTCATGAAAAGTTGATTTTTCTGCTTTATCACAAATGTTATTTTAATTTTATGAGTTTCACAAACAAATGAAAGAGAAATGACTTCATAAAAGTCTTTGTACCTGTAAGCAAGTTAAAGAAGAGAAAAGCAAGAGCATTCCAAGGAGACAAGGGAAATATTTTCCAAAGGACAACAACTGTGCTCAATTTCTCTTTTCTGTAAAGATATTTCAACTGGAATATATATTAAACAACACTGGTTAGGGTATAAAAAAATTAAATCCAGCAAATAAACAAAAAACACCTAACATTTCCCAAGCCCCCAAGAAAACATTTTTAATGAAAAACAGATTCAGTCACAAAAGTAATAAAGAGAAATTCTTTACAAGAACTTGTAAGAACTGGTATAATAATGAATATCTTTGTGTAAGAGATTATAAAAATACAGACAGATCAGAACAGCAATAATAGTCACAAAAACAGCACAAAAAATTGCAACAAAGCGTGACTACCTTTGCCTTAAGTCTAGCACTTAGAACACAATTTCTTTCCAATCTGGGAACAAAACTAATTAATTAATTAATTAATTAAAGTCTTAAGTGCTCTTCCTGATCTGATGAAGTCTATCTACAATGTGAGCTTAACGAGTCCCTGGAGAAGTGGGCTCTTCCATCACTAGAGATGGAAGGCATCCCTTGCAGACAAAGTGGATGGTCCAGCAAGTGCAACATCTCAGGAATTAGGAGAGTGGATGACACAAGCCTCAAATCCCTTCTTGGTGAAGCAGACTAACTGTCCTGTGTGACAAACCTGAACACGGCTACACGCCCTCTCTTACAAGGTTACTTCCCAGCCTTCTTGAGCAGCAAGCAGGGCTTTCAGCTACGGTATAGATTTTCTAGTGAGCCAGCTCTCACCGCAGTCGCCAGGGAAGACATGCCTGTTTTAAGACACTGCATGAGAATGGAAGACAGAAACATAAATGTCAGGAGAGCTATCTGCTGCTCATCTCTTAGGATGCTGACAGAATAAAAAAAATTCATTGCCTGATCATAGGCTTATTTCATTTGATTATCTGTATATTGTTTTGAGGGAGCTAGAATAAAAAATGTAATTTTAGTTTTCTTTATTTTACAGGATAACACTAAAAGTTCTGTCCCAGAAATCAGAGAACAGAATCTGCCAAACCACATTCACCACATCAGAACCTTGGTGTCATCACGCTAATCAAAGACTCCCGCTTGGGGACCACACTAATAATCAATGGGCACGGTTATAGGCATATTTTGAAGTTCTACTGATGCTGAAATATGAAAATGAAACACATAAAATGATTGTAATGTTTAACTTTAGGAGATTGCAAAATATCATAATTATGTGCTTGTTATAATAACCCATGTATGAGAAATTAAAGTCCTCTTTTGTAATATAAAGAACCAGACTTCCTACCTAATGCGAAACATACATTATTCCTTTGGTATTGCTATTGCTTCTTACATGAACTTCTATACGACTATAGTAGCACAAATTGCTACCCTTTGGCTGTCTGTTTCAGCAAGACACTCGCCCCTCTCAGAACCCCTTTTGTGCAGCTCTTTGTACCAGCCTTCCCCATCCCCCAGCATGAGGTCCTGGCCCTCTCCATCCTCCACCTATTGCATGGTTGATTCCATCCTCCAGAATGAGCACCTGGCCCTCTCCAGCCTCTATTTACTGCATGGTTGACTACCCTCTGTGAAGAGCAAGGTCAGCTGACATTTTTCATTTGGGGTAGCAGGGGTGTGGGTCAGTCTGCAGCAGTAGGTTCAGCAAATATCTGTGTTTATTTTGGGCCAACTGCTTTCACAGAGGTTATCAAAACACAGTTTGAGGTAGACCCTACACATCCTGTAGCTCAGTAAGGTCCAACGACTTCTTTTGGGTCAACAGAATGTTATTGATGAAAGTCAATCCAAGATTTTGAAGTCAGTATAGCCAAAACAGTGTTTTAGAATACTCTGAATTTAAGAGTAAGGTGATAAAGCCAGATCAACACGGTCACTAACATGGCAGGGAAGTGACATAAAGGCAGACCCAGGTAAAGGAATTATTTCCAGAAGGAGGGAACTTCAGTCCCCCGAATAACAAAGGAGTGCTTATACACAGACTAAAACGATTGCAGGATTCAGGAGCATAAGCCCACTGAAGGCTGATAAGATGTTTTAGAGCAGATCTGGGGGTGAATGCAGATCCAGCTAGGTTTAAGAAGTAAGGAAAGAGAAACAGAAAAGTCATAAGAGAAACAACACTGTGGGGTTTGTTGCAGTGATAGAGAAGGGTATAGAAAGAGCTAGGGAGAGAAATGTCAGGACATCCACATCATCCCGAGTAACACAAAGTTTGGGTGTTTGCATGTATCTCATCGCCCGAGTAAGAACATGGAAACCGTGGTCTGTGTAAATAATTCTAAAGTTCTAAGAACCCAATGGCATTGGAAGCACTTTAATAATTCATTTGACTATGAATATGTGTCTCTTCCCTCTACAGAGTAGATTTGTAGCTTTTTTAGCTTCTAAAAATGTCCTAATATCTCAAAATAAAAAAGTTATCACTAGACATAAAGTATGATAAAAATAAAGCAGTGTCAGTCCAAATGTAGCCCCTCCCCAGAGCCGCGTGGGCTGGTGGACACAACACCCTGCTCTTGGCATGGCTCTGCTATCTGATTCCTGTCATCTCACCCCACTCCAGACTGTGACCTCCTAGCGTCTCAGCGAATCTGCAAAACCCTCCACCCTTGGCAGCTGCTGCCCTCGTTTTTCTTATCTGACATTCTTACTGGCCTTTTGGTCATACAGTTCAGCCTTTCGACATCTTTGGATTTCTACTCAAAAGTCTTCTTGTCATTGAACTTCCTGCCTCCTGGCGACATGAAAACCCACCGAGTCTTGCATTCCCATGCCAGCTCACTCACTGTTCTTCCTTCTGGGTGTCCCCACGAGACGTATTCCATAGCAAATGATATGCATGGTGATGGCTTGCTTTAGACAGCCCAGCCATGCAGCCTGTCACCCTCAGCCTGTAATTACAGTGATGTCTGACACCCAGAAACGTTCTTGAAAGCATCTTAAACTGCTATTAATTACTTCTTGGGGGGTAGACCGGAAGCATTTATGAAAATACAAATGTTTCTACAAGGCCTCTGGAGCTACTTCTCTTTCCTCTGCCTCTTTCTATTGCTCCCTCTCTTTCCGTCGCTTTTTTGGTGTGTGTGTGTGTGTGTGTGTGTGTGTGTGTGTGTGTGTGTGTGTTTGTGTGTGTGTGTTTTATTTACCTTTTTTGTCTGATTCTTAAACATTATCAAGAAACTCTCTTAAGCGTCCCCGACCTGGCCTCGGTTCTCTCTACTCTAAGGCTTCGACCGTCACTTTGCGCCAGGTTGTGTAGACGGTCTCTCTGCCCTGCTTCTATCTTCTGCCCTCCTCACCCCTGAACCCCACTACTGTCCCGCTTCCATCACGCAGATCTAGCAATGGGTGCCTTGAAAGGTCAGCGGTGACCTCACTGCTGAACAGTGATCTGATTTTATCCTCAAACTGTACGAAGTTTTGTTTGGCTCTCTGACTGGCTTCCTGGCTTCTGTCCCATTGCGCGCTTGGTCTCCCTCTGATTCCTTAAACCTCTCTCCCACACTCTCCTCCACGCCTTTGCCCAAGGCTGCCTTCCTGCTTGCTCTTGCTGCTTTGTGCGTCTCTCCTGGAGGTCTGCTCACTTTCAGGGTCTCCAGGGGAGTTACAAGCTAACTCTGCTTTATCTTGCCCCTCAACCCCAGAGTCACAATTTTTCTTGCTCTTTTTCCATCAGGAAGAAAATGCGCTCCTTGAAGCTTATCTATTTATTTTGTATCCACACTCCTTTATGGATGACCAGACAGAGGCACTGTAAGGTTCAGCAACTTCAGCGAGCCCACATAATTATAAGGCAGCTGAGCATAAAGGTATTCAGGGTATGAATATTATGTTCTGGTAACATTTTTTCCTGTGCTTGACTTCACTAAGCTACAAAAGGAGCTAAAAACATTCTCTCTAAGGCACAAGTTGTCAGTTAGGATGTATATACAAAAAGTATTTAGAGGAGTATATGTAAATGATCAATACTTGATACATTGTAAATGCTAAAAACATCTTAGCTTTCATTATCTTTACCTAAGACCTTAAACCCGAGTCATTGCTGTCCATATTATGTCATGTACATGACCTTAGATACATTTCAGAAGGAAAGAAAGAAACTTTGGGAACTTTCACATGTAATATGTATATAAGAAGAGAGCAGGGGGGAAAACCA
>PVIU01024464.1:0-25521 GCA_004026605.1 Ondatra zibethicus
AGGACATCTTGAAGTTTGCATGCAAATGGATGGAAATAGAAAACGCTATCCTGAGTGAGGTAACCCAAACCCAGAAAGATGATTATGGTATGTACTCACTCATTAGTGGACCCTAGCTATAAAATAAAGGTCACTAAGCACTTAGCTCACAAGCCCAGAGAAGCCGAATAACTAGGTGAACCCAAAGAAAGCATACACGGAGGAAGACATCTTATAAATGCCCACCTCCACTCTTGCCATTGTTAAGCTTTATCCTTTCCATTGCAGCCACAGGACTCCTGATGATGTATAAAGCTCGCTAGTAGATTCCAATATGCTTGGAACAAGTGTCAGAATGTCTGTGACACTCTACAACCTGACTACAGCAAATATGGATGAAGAACCTTTCCCCCATACACACACCAGACATGTATGCCCCGCAACACACACATTGGAATTTTGTTCAACCAGAACAATGTTGCATTATTTTTAGGAAAACATGTAGATTTCTCACCATCTTGCTAACCCAGGCAAACCAGACTCAGAAGGACAAATACACATTGCTCTCTTTCATATGTAGAATCCAAAATATTTTAAAAGACATGAATGTAGATGGGATAGTGTTTGGGGAAAAAGAAAGGAACCAAGAAGAGGAGAAAATGAGACAAAGTGACTGGGTTAATATGCTCATGACACATTTTTGCATGCATGTATAAAAAATGTTGCTGTAAAGCCCAGAAATATTTATAATAATGTATGATAATAAAGAAGCAAAGTCATTTCTCTATGATTCAAGAAATTTGCTGATAGTGATATACACCACAGACACAAGACCAGGTAACAATGTTCCTATTACCAGGGTTTATCCATAAGAGTAAAATCCATGTCCTCTAGTCCATCAGAACATGTCATTGAGTAGGGGAGAACAAACCAGTGTGTAGAATTCTGCAATGGCTGTGTAGACACTCTTCTTCCCAGGATAGGAAGATGCTATCCTGGAAGTGTGGGATCTAGCTGTGAACGGAGTGTCAACACAGGAGATGCCTACGTAGATTAACCTTGACTGCTGGTCCCAGTGGAGTGGCCGGGGGTGGGGAGGGCACAGCATTAGGGATAAATCATGCTGAGAGTATACATCTACAACAAAATACCGTAAGAAAGGCATGTCAATGCTTCTGTACAAGAACCAGTAACCCCAATCTAAACAGGTTCCAATCCAAGACCAGTCTACAAGATATCTAATGTTTCTCAAAACACTTTTAAAAATCACCAAAACCAGAGAAAGTCTAAATGAGCTGTCACAGCTGAGAGGAGCCCATGCAGATAAGAAGGCCAAAGGAGAAGCCACTTATTGGATAAGATCCTTGGACAGAAGTGGCAGTCATCATTTAAACACTCAAGAAATGCTAGGACAGCTGGAATTTTGAAAGTATGAGACATTGACAGTGAGGGAAATTGGGTGTGGCCACAGGCAAACTGCCCATCTCAGAGCAGTGACTTTCTTGGTATGTGTGTCTTATACCCTTTCTTCTGCATACCATCTTATTACAGTGCTTTTTAAAAATTGTGTGTGTGTGTGTGTGTGTGTGTGTGTACGTGTGGTCACGGGGGATGTACATGTGAGTGCAATTGCCCATGGAGGCCAGACATGTTGGATACCCTGGAACTGAAATTAGAGGTGGTTGTGAGCCACCTGACACGGGTGCTGGGAATCAAACTTGGGTCCTCTGCAAGACTGGAATATGTTCTTGACTGCTGACCCATTTCTTCAGGCCACAGTAACTTTCTGTTTGTGCCTCAGAATCTTCCTCTTGCCCACCTGTCTCCAGGGCAACAGTCTTGATAGTCTCCAGCCCATCCAACTTTTTTCTTTTGCTGGTGTTCCTCTTCTCCAAGGGACTATCCTTCCCAACATGTCCACACACACCTCTCATTTGCTCAGGGCTTGGTTGAAATGTCAGCTCTGCGGACAGGTTTACATGGCCACCTTACATAAAATTACACAGTTCATCGTTCTCCAATCTGTGCTATCCTTTTCCCTATCCTTGGTTTGACATATTTCTTAACTCACAATTTTCCTGCCTGCTCATTGTCATTCCTACTCAGAATATAAAAGCCGTGACGGCAAGGGAGCCTCTAGTTATCACTCCTGTGTCTCCTACCTGTGGCGCAATGCCCGGTGTATCATGGGTATTCAATGCAGTATCTGTTAATAACTTACTGAATCCTCCCCAGAGTTGCACCACAGCTCTTCTGCAATCCAGGTATTTTCATGTATGATGCTGTCAGTTTCCAAAACTCTATTCTGCCTTTTGTCTGACTGAACCTGATTGCTGTTCTGCAGATAAAATTACTGAGGTAAGTGTTTTGCTTTATAACCCTCTTAGCTCACACCATGAGCTTGTGACAGAGAGTACTCTTCTCTTCTTAATATTCCCACACCTGGGAACATACAGAGGTGGTGTTTGTCTCCCTTCCCCTTTTGATTAGCTACACACACACACACACACACACACACACACACACACACGAGTAATTGACAAAACTATTTATACATTGGACTTTCCATATGAATTTTTTCTTACTTCTTAGCATAGCTCAGGTGAGAGCATTTTACTCCCTACCTTAGAAAGAGGGAAGGAAGAAAGGAAGGAATTAGCCCTTGTGGTCAGAGCACTTGGTTGCCAAGGAGATAGCTACTTCAAAGATGTCTAAACTTCCTTCTATTCACATTTGAGCTGGATTTCAGAGGGACATAGGATTTTGAATATGATCTATCCTTATGAAGAAATCTCTAAAGCCAGAAGGATTCCTCTTTTTCTTGTATTTGATAACTCTGTTACTAAATGTATTTGAAAGACCAGGCACAGAACAGTATATCTCCATTGTAGGTAAGGTGTCTGACTTTGCTCACTTTTCAGGTGTTCTCAAATCCACAGTGCAGGTGATGGGCAGGGGACAGCTGGGTCTTAAGAAATGTATAAGATACTGAGATAAATAATTTAGATATTTATAAATATATTTATAAGTAAATAAATGCCAAGAATTAAAATTAAAATTAGTAGCAGCACAGAAATAGAAGAAGCTTCTGTGAGGCAAATTAAGGAACCAATGATTAGCAAATCCTGGAAGGAGAGGTAGCCTTCATTAAGCCAGAGGAAAGGCCTGGTCTGTGGGGAAAAGGTAGGAAGCAAACGGGAAACATCTCAACTGAGTATGCAAAGTTCAGTTTGCAAACAACTGATTTGCATTTATGAATATTCTGGATTTTTCCATATGTATATATTTGGATCCTGAGAGATTCTTGTGAATTTTTTTTCTTTCTGTTGCAAGGTGAAAGTACCCATGAACTTTACTGGTGTGGGAAAGAAAATGATCCCTAAAGATCACCAAATGAACATATGCTGTATTTCATCATTCACAGAAGGTGTTCTACTCTGCCTATTAAAACTGGGGTCACCCTCCTGCAAAGGCTTTCAAGGGAACCTGGTCATGAGTGCACTCCACACGTGACCTGACACTTTCTCTCTGTTTTGAAACTCACGGTTTGTGGTTTGTGTTTTCTAAGAGCCAGTCCAGTGTAGCTCATCCTCCATTTTTATCCCAGTCCAGTGTAGCTCATCCTCCATTTTTACCCCAGTCCACCACTAGAGTGCACCAAAATATTTATTACAAGCTCAGCGAGCCAGGAACTGTACTTCAACTTACATTTTCCTCTTTTTCTTGTATTTGACAGCTCTGTCATTAAATGGGAATGTGTCTGGAGAGACTAGGCACAGTTCAGTACATCTCAAATGGAGAAAAATAAACAAGTCCAGTGGTTGGACTCAGGTAAAGAGTATGGCTTGATTTAGGAGTCATGTTTGTAATGAATCACAGTTTTGCTCTGTAGATTCCGTGTTACAAGTTTGTGCTGGGAGCAGAGGAGGGAGTCTGTTTGGCAATTGTAACAGAACAGCTTGGAGTGCACACAATCCTGGTATATAATTTGGCAGAAGAGACTCTAAGATGTCAGTGAGCCACAGCTGCTCTGCAAATTCTCGAAACACTCTAGGAAACGTAAAAGTCTTGTCACTAGGTTAGTGTTACTCATCCCATTAACGTTATCTTTGCTTTTATTACACACTGAGTAGTGGGCAGCCCCAGCTGCAGGATGGACCTCATGTGCCACCCGGCGGTCCTTCCACCTCCAAACTATTTCTCTCGCAGCAAATCCTCCTCTCATGTTCATCTGACCATCAATGGTCATTATTATTTTGAGTGGAGTAGTATGCCCAGGACAAGTTTATTCAAAATTAATGCCCTACACATGAAACAAAGTCCACAGAGTTTGAAACCTTGGTGAGTAATGAATCAAAACCATACCTTTTACTACCCTGCTATGTGTAGCAAACTCTTTTGTTGGTCTACCTTTGGACCGCTGGCCTGCAAATAGTGACATGGAAACTTACTATTAATTATGAACGCTTGGTCTTAGCTTAGGCTTTTTCTAACTAGCTCTTATAACTCAATTAACCTGTTTCTATTAATCTAAGTTCTATCATGTGGCTCGGCTACCCTTCCTCTGTCTCCTACGTCAGAGTTGGTCTACATACATTCTGTTGGCACCTACCACCCACCTAGATTCATCCCTTTGACTTCCTCTCTGTCTGCCCAGAAGACCTGCCTATCCTATCCAGCCTACCTATTGGCCATTCAGCTTCTTACTACATCAATCACAGCAACACATCTTCACACAGTGAACAAATATTCCACAGTGGCTATGTGTGCGATGGAGAAACACAAACTGGCTGAATTTGCCAGTTTATGCAGCTCCTCTAAGTAACACTTTGATATGTGACTATTTTTGGCTATTTGTTTAGTTAGTTTTTTGGTTGACTTTTAGCAGACATGATACATACGTGTATGCAACCCAGGCTGGCCTTGAACTCTTGACAGCCTTCCTGTCTCAAAACTGCTGAGTCACACATAAAGGCTAGCTTTATATCTGCACAGAACTGTTTCAAAGTGTCTCAAAATAATGTCTTGAAAATTGCTGTTTGTTTTCTCTCCATGTCACTCTCTCTGGGTATCTGTCTGTCTTTCTGTCTCTGGTAGAGTACTTGCCTAGCATGCAAGTACTAAGAAAATTAAAAAGGAAAGGAGGGAGGGACGGAAGAAGGAAGAAATTGAAAATAAGGCATCTAGAGTAAAGGAGAGATTTCACAAGGAACTGCTAAATATTCAATATAAAAGGGACACAGATAAAAATTAAGAATCTAGAAATGCTACAGTTTAAATGATAAAGATGTGCTAGGCAATGATAAACCAGAAACCACAACACACTAAATTAACATTCCATGTTATTTAGAGAATAAAATGTCTAATTACCATCTGAAGAGAAGGCATCTGACAGAAATGCAATGACTTCCAGCAAACTAGGGGTGGAAGGCAGGGTTCGGAATCTGATAACGGATGTCGATATTTCCATCCAACTTTGTCGACAGTGCAGTGTCTGAATCTGATGACAGATGTCGATATTCCCATCACACATTGTCGACACTGCAGTGTCTGAATCTGATGACAGACATCCATATTCCCATCAAACATTGTCGACACTGCAGTGTCTGAATCTGATGACAGACATCCATATTCCCATCAAACATTGTCGACACTGCAGTGTCTGAATCTGATGACAGATGTCCATATTCCCATCAAACATTGTCGATACTGCAGTGTCTGAATCTGATGACAGACTTCCATACCCATCAAACATTGTTGACAGTGCAGTGTTTGAATCTGATGACAGATGTCCATATTTCCATCAAACATTGTTGACAATACAGTGTTTGAATCTGACAACAGATGTCGATATTTCCATCAAACATTGTCAATTGCAGTGTCTAAATCTGATAACGGATGTCCATATTCCCACCAAACATTGTCGATTGCAGGGTTCTCAATCTGATAACGAATGTCCATATTCCCATCAGACATTGTTGACAGTAGTGTCTGAATCTGATGACAGATGTCCATATTCCCATCAAACATTGTCGACAGTGCACTGTTTGAATCTGATAACAGATGTCGATATTCCCATCAAACATTGTGAACAGTGCAGTGTTTGAATCTTTCATTTAAAAGTCACCTAAAAAAATTAATCCACCTACTGTAATTTTCCTAGTCACTGTGGTAATAATATTTAAAGGAGAAAATTATTAAAAATCAGAAAGAAAACAGTTGTCATTTCTTGCTAATATTATTTCTTATTATCATCTCTTATTAAATGTCAAAAGAGTAAATTTTGATAATTAGAATCTTCAGGTTTAGGGTCCAGGATACTGCCTGTTTATTAAAGTGTGAAGATCAATTGCCTAACTATCCTCTCTACATCACCACTTCCTCCCTCCCTTCCTTCCTTCCTTCCTTCTTTCCATCTTTTTTTTCTCTTTCTTCATGATCTCCCTGCTACAGTTTCTTCAGTACAGGGTGACGGTCATTAAGTCTGGCTCAATTGCATTTCTATACAGAGGAAAGAATATATACAGTTACTTAGAACTTATTCTAATGCAATTTGACCTATTAAAAGGCCATCCTTTCCTTGTCGTACACAATGACTGTAAATCAGGAGCCATTAGAGCCCTCAAGCTGTTCTCAAAAGGAAAGCGCTTGATTAGAGGATCATCAATTTTTGTTAAGCAAAGAACTACTATAAAAGGATAATTATGTTTCCCAAAGATAGATTTGTCTGCAGGATGAAATCAGAGTCCAATATCATTATATTTAATTTCCTTGCTTCTCCTTTCTCTACAAATAACCAAGATTTGAAATATTAATACTTATCACAAATATAAGACTTACCAAGACCACCAGAGTAAGGGGACATAGTACAAGGACAGTCTTCTGAAACCTGCAGACAGTTTTTGTGTTGAAATTTACCAAGATTTCCACAAATCTTTCACCCAGATTGTCAATCTGAGATTATTTCAGAAATTTCCTTAGACTCAAATTAAAAGCATAATCATTTCTGTCTAGCCTGGATATGTAATATGTCATGATCCTCAATGAAATATTTAACCAAGTTCATTTGGTATGGCAAATTTTTTCATATAGCAATACATTGTCATACAGTATTTTCTGACTCTGTTTACTTGATCTATATTGAATAGGTGTACTTAATTATAGACTACAGATAGCAATATGTCACATTCATCTGATTGGTGTTCTAGTTTGGTTCTGTAATACCTTCTACAAGACAATGTGTTAAAAGTTTGTTTTTCAGGCCCAGGATCTATTGGAAGAAGGACAGGTTTTAAGAAGCTAACAGGGGCTATTGGAACAATGTGGGTACAGTTTTAAAGAGGATGCAGGAGCCCAATGTCTGTCTTTCTCTCTTTTGCTTTTTCACTTGCTCCCCACCATGACCCATGACCTCACCATAAGCCAAATAATCATTAATAGAGACTCCAGAAATTGTTAGCTGAACACAACCTTTTGTCTTTATGATTGTATTTCCTCAACTAATCTGACCAATATTAGCATGTTTTGTGTGAGTCCCTGCTAGGTGTTGTGCATCCATTTGGTAACATACAGACAAGATTCAATTCCTATCTTCTAATTCCTGTTTTCTTTCATTGGCGTATGTAGAGAGGACAAGACTATGAAGACTAAGACAATAGGGTGCATGATAATACCGTAAAGATCACTTTACCATGACTTAAGTGGTCAAGCCCAGCTTTTCAGAAGAAGAAAGGTTGACAATGATTGGTCCAGCCTGAGACCCAAGCCACAAGAGTAGACCATTCCTGACACTGCTTGGAACACCAGGACCCAGAGGCTGGGTGGCCCAGAGACCTAGGATCGAAACAAACATGACTGGAGGAAAGTAATGTCAATGGAATGATGCCTAGTGATATTCTGCTATACTCATAGAGTGGTGCCTACCCCAATTGTCATCAGAGACCCTTCTTCTAGTTACACTAGTTACAAATGGTAACAGATGCAGAGGCCCACAGCCAAACATTAGCCTGAGTGCAGGGAATCCTAATGAAAAGAGAGAGGAAAGATTGTAGGAGCCAGATGGGCCAAGGACATTACACGAAAATCCAGAGAATCAACAAACCTAGGCTCATAGGGCTCACAGAGACTGAACCTACTACCAGAGAGCCTGCATGGGACTAACTTAGGCACACTGCATATATGTTATGGTTGTATAGCTTCATCTTCTTGTTGTATGCCTAAGAGTGGGAGCAGAGGTTGTCTCTGACACTTTTACTGACTTTTGGCACCCTATTCCTCATACTGACTTGCTTTGTCTAGCCTTAATACAAGGCAAAGTGCTTAGTCTTACTGCAACTTGATATGCTGTGTTCAGTCGATATCCATGGAAGACCTGCCCTTTTCTGAATAGAAACAGACAGGGAGTGGATTGGGGGATGGGAACAGAGGGGGATGAGGGAGGGACTGGGGAGAGATCAGTGAGAGGAAACTGAAGTAAGCATGTAAAATAAGTAAATACAGGAAGAAGAAGGAGGAGGAGAAGATGAAAGATTGAGCTGAAGCCGAGAATCACCTGAAATATTCCAGCAGGAAGTTACTGTGAGAAAACACTCAGTAGGCACTAAAGGAGAAAGGAGAAGGGTGATATCGCTACGACAGACAAAGGCAGAGTGGACTACAGAGAGCCTGCATTTGGTATCGCCCAGAGAGCAAAGCATTATGCGGGCCCACGGAAGATGATAAGCTGGATGGATTATTCCCTGGCCACAATAAATTCATTCACATTTCCAGACTTCAGGACTATGGAAAAATGGAACTCTGTCATTTTCAAGCCACACAGTTTAGGACAACTTTTACTGGTGATGCCAGAAACCTAACGCAGGAGCTATCACATTTTTGAGGGCCAGGCTGGGCCTGCTGATGTGCTCTAGTTTCCCTTCCGTTGCTCTCATAAGGTGCTCTGACCAAAGGTTTATTTTGCTTTCCCTTTCCAGAACACAGTCTGTCACTGAGGGGAATCTGGGCAGCCACTTGAAGGCTGGCAAGATTGCCGTTCTATCCAGCATTGCCTCTAACCAGGGACCTTGCTCACAGACAAGGAACAGCAAAGAAAGCATGGAATTATACTTGTTGATGGTTTATTATTTGGCTAGCACTTAACTGGTTTTCTTATACTACCCAGGACCACCTGCTTAGGAATGGTACCACTCACAGTGGGGTGGGCCCTCCTACATCAATTAGCATTTCAGACAGCCCCACCCTAGTAAACATGCCCATAATTTAGGCAACTCTTCAATGGAGGTTTTTCTCTGAGATGACTCAAAGTTGTGTCAGGTTGACAATTAACTCTAGGACACATCTTTCTTGTCAAATTTGTGTGTTGAAACTCTAACCCCCAATACCTCAGAATGAGACTGTGCTTGGCAATAGGGCTTGTTAAAGGAACAATTAAACCATACTGTCTGTTGTTAGGAGGTCTAATATAATCTGATTCGTGTTCTTACAGAAATGAAGAAAATGAGAACCAGGAGACTGTATGCAGAAAAGAAAGGCCTGTTGTGGGGACACAACAAATAGACAGTCACCTGCAAGCCCTGAAGAGTGGGCCTCAGGAGAAAGTAAGTGTGAGAATACCTACGCTATTGTCAAAGAATAATAGAGTGTACAGAGATAAGGACATTATTCAAGGAATATATAATGATTTTTGCCAGAGAAAGTAAACACTGTGTACCAGTTCCCCGTGAATTTGGAGAATGGTAAATTCTTCCAGTTGATTGTATATTACAGAAGTGGAAGGTTAGGCTGTATTTACATAGGCGCCTTGAACACTAACCTCAAGAATTTTATCTCTTGCATTTTGGGTACTGTTGTACTTTTTGGCGCGTGTGGAAAGACACGAGACATGAACGAACCCACGCAAGAAGATTTATTAGAGGGGGTATGCTCACGGGCCCGAGGAAACGTGAGGAGAGGGGAGGAGAAAGAGAGCGAGGGAATGGCGCCTCTGACTTTTAAAGGCCGTGCTGCTCATGCGCAGATGGCTCGCGTAGGTGCGTCAGACGCTGGTGACGCAAATGGCGGGCGACCCAGGCTTTCACACATGCGCACAGGGGTGAGGATAGCCACGCATGCGCGAGCATGGGTCACACCCCGAAGAGGCTGCCTTTTTGACCCAGGGGTGGGGCTTCACGGGCAGCCAAATGCCAACATTTCACCCTTTGGTTTATTATAAAAATTTGGGGGGGGTTGGGGCGCCACAAGGTCTCATGGCTGCTTCAAGCTGACTTTGTGGGCGCCGAGAAGTTGGGGTATTTGGCTGCATCCTGGGGTGGCTGGTCACGGCTGTGTTTGCTGGACTCTGAAGTTGAGTTGGCTGTTAGTTTGGACCTCGCAAGATGCTGGAAAGACAAAATTATATTTGGGAGGAAAAAAGAAAATTTTTAGGTCTCAGTGATTAATAGAGGAGAGTCCCCAGTTGGAAGAAGGGGGGGAAGGGGTTAAGGAGAGTCCCCAGATGGAAGATGAGGGGGGGAAGGGGTTTGGGGTTCCCAATACCCAATGTAATAAGGAAAGAATTAAATGATACTTATGTCAGGCGAGTCTGGTCCACTTAGGTAGGTCAAATCAGCTTCCTGGAGCTTATGTAAGAAATATTTGAAAAGAAATAAGTTTTTTGTATTATAGCAGTACCTTAACATCCAGGAGACACTGCTGCAGTCAGTGATACCTGTTATGTTAAGGTTTTGTAAGTTTGGAGTTTGAGGTTACAGACTCATTGTTTCTTACCGCCTGGGCTTCTGATAGTCCTCTGGCTCTGTAATAGAAGCTGAGTGGTCCACTGGAAATTAAGCTTGACATTGAAAGTATATTAGAGACAGAAAAGGGAGAGCACACGAGAGTTGAGTAAAGATGAGACCTTTATTTTCCTGGAACTGGAGAAAGAGTGGCTGATCCTGGTGTCCATTGGAACTTAAGAGAACAGGGCCCTGTCTGAGTTACTGCATATGATGGAGTGTCTTGAGCTGGAGGGGTGAAGGGTTTAAGATGAGACAGGTGAATCCAATGAGGGATTCCGAGTCACGGCACCAATGTAGTACTTTTTGGCGCGTGTGGAAAGACACGAGACACGAACGAACCCACGCAAGAAGATTTATTAGAGGGGGTGTGCTCACGGGCCCGAGGAAATGTGAGGAGAGGGGGAGGAGAAAGAGAGCGAGGGAATGGCGTCTCTGACTTTTAAAGGCCGCGCTGCTCATGCGCAGATGGCTCGTGTAGGTGCGTCAGACGCTGGTGACGCAAATGGCGGGCGACCCAGGCTTTCGCACATGCGCACAGGGGTGAGGATAGCCACGCATGTGCGAGCATTGGGTCACACCCCGAAGAGGCTGCCTTTTTGACCCAGGGGTGGGGCTTCACGGGCAGCCAAATGCCAACAGGTACTGAGGAAGTATGGAAGGCCCTTGAACACAGAGGGACATCTTCAGAGATTTCTGTTCAGGTAACATGGATTGAAAACCAAAAGAGACTAAGTATGATGAAATAGTTACAAAACTGACTTAGATGTTTACAAGTGAGACTGTGGTACAGGGAAAAGATGAGCCCAGCATGCTACTCCCATCTCTTCTATTTTTCTGTGCTTTGGACATATACTCACAAAAGATACCAGAAGAATGATTTCTAAGGGTATTCTGGGGAATGTAATTCCGTACAGGCTCCAGTGGATAGTTCCAAATCCATGGGCATTCAGACCATACTAGCTAGATAAGCCCAATAGATGACAAAAAGCAGCCATGTAGGGGAGGAAAGTGGGCAGAAGGGGTCAAGAGAAGGTGAGGAGTGAAACTGACAGAATAACATGTGCACGAGCTTATGAAATATGAAGCAAACAGACAAAATCTGGAATTCAGATAGCATAGGTTTTTACTTAGGAGCTATCCCAATTATCTCCAGTCACACTAAACCAAAGACACACTAGATGCCACGAAGATAGCCAAGATTCTGTGTAGCACAGTTGACTGTTCATCTGGTCACCAGTGTTCCAGTAGGTTGAAAAAATATGTCAGTGGCTTGGATCCACATTTCCCTTAGAAATATTTTTAGCACCTGTGGACAGGCAATGCTCCATAGCCTACAGCCTACACTATTAAACATGATCTGGAAGTGTTTGAAGTGGGTATTACTATCGTTCATCCAGACATTGGGGGAGAAAACTCACAACAAAGCAACTCCCTGTGATCTCTGTGAGGGGAGTTAATTGTAAACTATCCTTCTATGATAGCTGGAAGATTTGACCTATGCATCAAATTCTTAAAGGAAATCAAATTAAATGTGAACAGATTTTCCCCAAATCCGATTTTGGTTTTAGAATATTGAGATGTATTTCTAAACACAGCCTAAACTAATGTGGTCTATTCTTGGCATGCATCTCAATAGTCACATTCCCATCAAAGAGAGAAATGTTTATCTTTCCGTCTTCAGTGCTGGTGCCTCCATGTTTGTGGCAACAGCAAGTCATTAACATATAAATTTACAAGAAGTAGAGTGGAAGAAACACATTCCTGGGCTTTGTGCTGTTTAAAATCAGCCTTCTGGGATCATGACACCTTAGGGTCTTAAGGTAAACCCAAAATTACGGTGATCTTACACAGCTAATTCCATGATAAAATCCCAATGGATTCTTGTCCATACTAACCAATGAAATATTTTTAAATTCCAATGTGTGAGAAGAACAACTATTTATTAAATGAATTATTCTACTCAACATTCTAGTATATAACACACAGTATAATACAGTATTCACCGTGGCTATATCTTGAGAAATGCATTAAGCCTTCATCCTGGGTGTTCTGAGTTCAGTGCTATCAGGAGCTACCCAAGGTCAGAATTTTCTCACTTTAAGATCACCTTCTCACCTTGCACATACAGTTGGCCCAAGTATTTTCTGTTCATTCTTTTCCCGCAAATGCTTTTTCTTTGGGTGACATAGCATCGTGATGGGAATTAGAGAACACATATTCTCAGTGAAAGCGTTACCTACCAGCTCCCAAATGTGGTCTTAAATAAATTACTTAAGACTCCTAAATTTCTGTTTCATGTCATATGAAAATTAAAATAATCACAATGCATGAACTTACTAGGAGTATTCTGTAAGCAGTGTATGTATACATTCTATTGTAGACCTGAAAGACAGTAGGTTATGGGTACAGAGATTTATGCATGAAGAAATGGGTAAATTACATCTTCACTGTGCTTGATATCTGGAATCAGAATGAACAGTTACTAAAATGGTAAGGTGGAGAGAAATCACAGAAGTTGTGATGAATCCCGTGTCTTCGTATGCTGATGGGAAGTTACCAAGAATGAACTATGTATAAAGGACTCAATAATTCTATTTACTCTGAGGAACACTCTAAAGGATAAAAGTTTTCTCATTAGCATGACTTTCATGTCCTTCAAAGACATACTGGATATTATGGCTTGAAAAAGGCTACTTTAAATACAGCTATAAAAGCTTGCTTACCAGCCCCTGAGTAAAACAAAGGTAAGATTACTAGTCTTTTATCTTGAAATGTTGAGTTTTGTATGATAGCTTTCAAATGATAACAATGATACCATTTACTCATAAATATTTACTCATGACCTTGTTTCCATTAGTGATGATAGCTTTCAAATGATAACAATAATACCATTTACTCATAAATATTTACTCAAGACCTTGTTTCCATTAGTGATATTTCATTGTATCTGTTAGGTATTCAGTGTTGTTTATTTAACTGAGTCTTTGCCATAGTTCTGAAGAATGGGCTGCAATCCTTTAGCAGAGAGATTATGACTACTACTCAGCACACCAGAAATGTCAGGACTTTGATGCCTGAGTAGCACCCCTCCATACAGCTTTGGGCTGCAGAGTTGTAGTTTCCATTACTACCGTGGCTAATAGTTGATGGCAAACAAACGACTAGGATGCAGGGTCCCCATTTCAGAAACATTTATATCCTACAACATCATCTTATTACTATCAAATTTGAACTTACTGTAATCAATAATATACAAACCATTCTTTTTTTCACGGCCACATAGGTATGTGAAGTAGGCCCAGTGAGTCTCATTAATAAGAACTTGCATAAATCAAATGCACATATACAAACCATTCTTTTTTCACGACCACATAGGTATGTGAACTAGGCCCAGTGAGTCTCATTAATAAGAACTTGCATAAATCAAATGCACATATAAGTTTAAACTGGGTTCCTAGTCATCAAGACTGAAGTAACTGTACTTTTAAAATAAATATTGTCTTCTACTTTCCAATAGCATATGTGAGAATCTAGCAATGGTTGGCCACATGGTTCAGATGGTTGGATGTCCAACTAGCATGCTTGAAAACCTGGGTACAGTCCCAACACCTAATAAAACTAGGTGTGGTGGTGCATGTAATTTTCCATGGTAATTTTTAGTTATATAAGGAGTTTGAGGCCAGCATTTGCTACATGAGACCCTGTCTTAAAAATTAAAATGGTGGGGGGCACCTAACAATAAATAGTTTTTACAAAGCTTTGTAGAGCTCAACACTATCATATAGTCTCGAGGAAATATAAACTGTAAATTCATCTACAGGGCCAGGTGACAATGTCTCTTAGGAGATGTTTACCCATGTGCAGCTTGCTGAGCCAATGTATCTAATTAGGATATTTATAGGAACATGGATAGGAGCATGAGCCACTTCAATGAAAACTCCCTTCAGTGATGGTAACTACTTACATATCCTTGGGAAGAGTGGAGCCTCATGCACTATGTCAAAAGCTACCCATGAGCTCTTTTGCCCTTCCTTTTGTACCTTATGAGTTTTCCTCTTTTGTATTATTAATAAAACCAGTCTTGTAACACAGCTGTTCTGAGTTCAAGATGGAACCAGCCACACCATGCCTAGGGGACGGCATTCTACAACACATTCATCTTCATTGGTGTATCTATGTACTTCCTTGATGAATGCAAGTAGGTCATGAATGCTGGGCATTGGTGCTAAAGGCTCTACTTCTTCGCTTGAGTCAACTACCAGTCCCTGCTCTGAAGCTCTGTTAAGGACAACAGCTTTCTCTGTTATCTTTGCTAAGCTGAAATACAATGACCTGGAGAGTTCAGCAGACACCAAATCCCTCTGTTCCTGTTTTGGAGCTGAAAGAAGAAATGTGAATTGTGTAGAGTGAAGCAAACCATGCAAGGGACCATGTCTGACTCCATGTCTCCAAAGCATGTCTTCCTTAGTGCCTCAGACTGGGGAGTGATAAAAGGCAAATACAGGCTGAGAAGTTCTCATGATCCAGGGCAGAATGTGAGACACAGAACCAAAGGCACAGCGGAAGCTTTCTGAACAGAAGCTTGGAGCAGAAAGAGGAGATTATGAGCACAGAATTCAGTTTGGAGTTCAGTTCATAATAATGGGCCGGGCCTAATTCAGTGTGTCAGTTTGACAGATGAATGTTTGGTGATGTTCAGTAATGAATGCTCTGTAGTTCAGGATGGTAACTGCTGATTGGTTTTAATTTTTAACTTGACATGCCTAGGGTCTCATGGGAAGAGGGTCGCAATGAAGGCTTGCCTACGATGGGTTGGTGTGTGGATGTATCTATGGGAGATTGCCTTAATTAAGTTAGTAAATCCCAGCCCACTGTGGGTGGCACCATTCCCTGGGAATGGAGTTCTGAAGTGTCTAAGAGTAGAAAATGCAGCTGAGAAGCAAGCAAACAAACAGCATGTATTCATTACCCTCTATTCTTGACTGTGGCTATGATGTGACTGCATGTCTCAAGATCCCTTATAAAAAGCCTGTACCTGAAATTATAAGCTGAAATTATAAGCTGAAATAAGCCCCTTTCTCCACTAAATTGATTGATTTGGTCGAGATAGTTTTATTTCACAAGAAAAAAAAACAGAACAAAAATGATAAGGAAGTTAGGTAAAGGACATGATAGGAAAAATAATGGTCCCTGAGGTTGCCTGAAAACGGAACACATTAATCATAGCATCGTTGTATGAGAAAAAGGAGGCTGTAGGAGGAATCCGGGTCAGGATGATACAGTAGGAGAAAAGTATCTAATTTTGACAATCAAAGGGAACTATATAAAAATAATGCAGAAAACCTCTGAAAACTGGAAAAGAATTGGTTGTTCTCTAGAGCATCCAGAAGACACAACAACCTGCTAGCACCTCCACTGTGTGCAGTGGGCTCTGCAGCCTCACTAGCACCTCCACTGTGTACAGTGGGCTCTGCAGTCTCACCAGCACCTCCACTGTGTGCAGTGACTCTGTGGCCTCACCAGCACCTCCACCGTGTACAGTGGGCTCTGCAGTCTCACCAGCACCTCCACTGTGTGCAGTGACTCTGTGGCCTCACCAGCACCTCCACTGTGTGTAGTGGGCTCTGCGGCCTCACCAGCACCTCCACTGTGTGCAGTGGTCTCTGCGGCCTCACCAGCACCTCCACTGGGTGCAGTGGACTCTGCGGCTTCACCAGCACCTCCACTGTGTGCAGTGGGCTCTGCAGTCTCACCAGCATCTCCACTGTGTGCAGCAAACTCTGCAGCTTCACCAGCACCTCCACCAGGTGCAGCGGACTCTGCAGCTTCACCAGCATCTCCACTGTGTGCAATGTACTCCACTGCAGATCTCTCACATCTGTAGCAAATAGCAACAGATATGTGGCATTTTTTTTATTATGACACCCAAGAGTTACAAGAAGTCTGTGTAGCACTGTCTTTGCAACCATCCCAAAGTTCTAATATTATTATAAAATTTAAGATTGCTTTTAAAATAAGAAATGTCACAGTGCATTGACAGCATTTCAGCCCTTCAATGTTGTTTCAACCCCACACAACTCTGCACACTGAAATACACTTGGAGTTCCATGGATGGGATCCAAGGTGCCTTGGTCCTTATTTCTTTTTGGTTTTCCCACAGTCTGACACCTCTGTCAGGTGCCACACCTGTCTGGAGAAGAAGCATTTGACACACTTCCCACATAGCTGGTTTCTGACCTCCACCTCCTCTTTAGATATAGGCTTGCCACCGATGCCTAATGGTGACAGCAATTGCTACCACCTCCCACAAAGTTTGGGCAAAACAACACTTTTCAATGTAACATATTTCACTGAAGATAGAAATTTGGAACAGTGCTCCACTGTGTTGTCATGGAAACCAGACTGACCAAAAAATCTACTCATTTCTTTCATCTGAGCAATGGAACGCCAGGAAGCTATGCCACTATCCCACGGACTCAAGCAGACCTTCTTCCTCACCAGATTCCAGTCCGTGTTCTGGTGTGGACTACGCTGAGGGTGGGCGACAATCGCCAGGTCACAGTGTTCCCCTGAGAAATGGAGAGTGAGCGAGGGAGGGCCCATCGTGTTGGCACCACACCCAAAGCTTTCCTTTGGTTTCTGTCATTTCTCTTATAAGTTTTGGTACTATTTCCTCAAATATGATTATTCCTAATGTGGGTGGTCAGTAAATAATAATAAAAAGCACCTATAGTTAGGGTACAGGGAGTGTTCTCTGTCTGAAATGATTGTTGTATGTCTAGGTGTCCAAAATGCTGAAATGAGAAGGTCCTTCTTTAGACACCTTGTGTGGGTCTTGGCTTTGCCATTTCACACACAGACTTCACATAGACCAATAAGCCCTGCAGCATCCATACTGCATAACAGTTGTACTCACTTGTCGTGTGTGCTATTCTCATCCAATTTTAGATCTAATAGCCTTCAAATATATCCTATAAAATACAGGGAATCCCATGAGCATCCATAACTCTAAGCATGCGTAGGAACACATCTCAATTCTTTACTGTATAGACATGTGATGAAAGCTAGAAAATGCTGAGAACTTTCCAAGATCAGATTATTATCGATGCTGAAAGACCTAGGATTAAAAGCTGAGTTTTTCAGAGCATTATGTTCCTTATGTACCTTCTGGGAACACAAAACTGTAGCTAGCACCCAAGTATTGTGAACAAAGGGGGTTATCAGTTAATAAGTTTCTAGAATCAGACAGACTGAACACATCTAAACTGCAGATTAAGTGTCTGACAGGAGAGACTTCAAATATTGTAGTTCCTATATAATCACATCGTTCCATCCAATATTATACCACTCCATTCCATATCATGCCATACGATACATACCATACCAGCATATTTCATTGTATCAGAGTAGAAGAAAATATTTGAGTTCCTTTGCCCTGACAATAACTAAAGTTTTTTTGTATCTGGAAAAGTCTTGAGTTTACAGTTCTGGAGACTCCATTGTCTTTGGGACAGAGACCGCTGTCTGCACTTTCTCACATTGTGTTCTCTGGATATGTATCAGTGAAGGAAAACCACCAAGAACATTCATTTTGTTTTATGAAAAATAGAGAAAATGTCAAATGAGATTTGAAGACATTTTTCACTTTTCTGTGTGTGGGAATAGGGATTGGTCCCAGGAGAAGTGCCTGTTACACACTCATGAGGACTGAGTTCAAGTTAGCACCCCGGTAAAAAACTGTGTGTGGAGTGTGCATCTCTTGCCTTGGTGGCTGTAGTAGGACAGAGAAAGGTAGATTGCCATAGCTCACTGACTATCAAGTATAACCAAAATAGCAACCTTCAGCTTCTGTGAGAGACCTTGTATGAAAGAACAAACTGTGCGGAGTGATGGAAGAAGACATTTGAATCTACCCTCTGTCCTCCACTGGGGCATTCGAAAGGAAGAGCATACCTGTGGACAGATATGCATGTGCTGCTCATACCCAGGAGCTACATAAATCAGAGCACTTTCCTGACTGCATTCTCACAGGTGCAAGAATTTTATCTCATAATCTGCCAACCATCCTTATGTTTGAGGTAGTCAGTGGCAGTCTTTAATATGATTTTATTTGTGTTCCAATAAGGAAAAGCCTTATTGGACAAGGGAATTTATTCTTTGAAATCTTTCTTGAAGTGTGAAGGATGAGAAAAAGGAGGGATGAATGTGCACACCCCATCACCTCTGTGTGAATCTTAAAATGATATGTGCTTCGATAAGCATTAAATCTTGTTATTGCTTTAAGGCAATAAATCTTCTGAGACGTGGGGGAGGCAGAGACACCACTGCACTAATGAGATTACTCTGAAAATAAAGCGGTGGATTAGTAAAATCTAATTTGGAAGTGATGAAGTACATGTGATGTCCAAGTAATTATTCTTGCACAGTCGCATCCATGGGGAGCTGGGAGTTATTGGGCAGAGCACTGTGTTAATGATGCGGCTGCCTGACATTTGAGTGAATGTGCTGAGTGTCTGCTGGGTCGCCCACCCATTGTCAACATTCACAACTGGGTCCGGCAGCTGTGTCCAAAATGCTGCCAGAGAAAAGCTGGAGCTGAGCCTGTGTGTGCCTGTGTGTGAGTGCTTGCATCCGTGTGTATGCATGTGTGTATGTGTGTAAATAGGTTTCTGTCTGTAACTGTGTGTGTCTACATGTGTGCATGTGTCCAAGTGTATGCATGTGCACAATCACTGTGCCTGTGTGTGAGTGCTTGCGTCAGTGGGTATGCATGTGTATATGTGTGTAAATAGGTTTCTGTGTATAGCTGTGTGTGTCTACATGTGTTCACGTGTCCAAGTGTATGCACGTGCAAATCACATTTGTGATTGTATGTTCATTTGTGTGCATATCAGTATGTTCATGTATGCATATGTCTATATGTACATGTGTCTTGTGTCTGCTTATATCTCTTAGGCTAGTGTTTTAAACATTTTAAAATCTAGGCCAAGACAAAAGTACTATTTTGTAAGAAAGCTAAAGTAGAACCCTAAAATCTGCTGTTTCTATTAAAACATTAAGACCAAACACATCCTTTGAGTTCTTTCTGTCTTTATTGGTTTTTCAAAAACATAAAGCTGCCAGCTGAGATTAACACAAGGATCAATGGACATATTTCTCATAAAGTCTTTCTCTCTTCTGTCCTTGATTATGGGGCTCTCTGATCAGAACAATAGCATAGTGGCTTTATGACGAAAGAACCCAGTGGTTTTTATACCTCACGAATTTTCCCCAAGTGAAATGAGTAAAATATGCTTGTGAAGTTGAATAATCAACTAGCCTAACAAGGAAAACACACAATGAAGAAAGCCTCTTGATTTTCAATGCATCGTGAGCTTACCAATGTTTGTTCATGTTTGAGGTCACGTGGAGGCCTGGCACCGAGGGCTTCTCAGAGAGGGAGTGGCTGGACTGCCCGAGAAGCAAAGGAAGTGGGAAAACAAGAAGTGACAGGAGATGACTTCCACAAAGGCACAAAGTGGCCTTTCCTTTGGAATATTTAGACCTAGTTTTTAAATTTCATTTTATTTGTGCTTGTTTGTATACATGCATGTGTGTGAGTGTGTATGCATGTGCATGTGTGTGTACATGTGCCATGAAGCACCTGTTAGGTTGGAAGATGATGACTTTTAGGAGTCAGTTCTCTTCTTTCCCTGTGCACATCCAGGGAATTGCACTGAGGCCATTGGATACAAGTACTTCCCCCCCAGTGATGAGCAGGGGTCCTGTCTATCTCTTCATTAGATGTCCAATTACAGCCTCTCCCATCTTGATGCTTGACTCCAATTCCTCAGGACATGGCCTTTGTTTCTTCTGTTCTGAGAAAGACACTGCTAGTTTGTGCCTGTCAGATCCAAATGGATAACATTCAGAAGCGTATCTGAGATCTGCAAGCAGCAAGATAGAAACATTTGGAGGTAAAGAACAAAGCATGAAGTTTGGGGGGTGTAGTTACTAGTAGAAGGTAGGGATAGGCCTGAGAGAAGTTAGGGGGAGGAATCACATGTGAATATTATCAAAATACATAATGCATCTATGAAACAAATAATAAATAAAATATTATACTGAAAGTCAACAGTGTTATGACAGCTTTATTTTCAGAAAAGAATAAAGCAAGAACAAAATTCTGGAGAATGTAAAAAATTGATAGAGCAGCCAAAGAAATAGAGTAGGTAGTAAAGCATGGAACAGCCAAGTTGAGGATTTAGGGGGTCAGGGGAAGGAACTAGCTCTTTCTTACTGAGCAGGATTGACACGCATGGAGGAGGCCCCTTAGGCACCAGCACCAGGACTCTGCATGGATACATCTCAGAAACTAGAAACATAAATTTTTCTGTTGTCTAGTGTGGGAAGTCGATGGATGTTGATACTGAGCAGATGTGTGTTGTCATCATGAGCAGTCATGTCAAGGTCCCCAGTGCCCCAGACCCAAGGGAATGTCAAAGTCTTCCTCAGGTGAGGCGTAGAGAAGTGGCAAAACCTTCCTTTGGTTCACCTATGGATGTTATGAATGTTTGGCTTTAGCTAAAGTATGTGTAAAGCCAGTGTAAGCAGAAGCCGTCAACCACAGTTTCCCCCTTAGGATGAGAGCAACCTGAAACTGTTTCTTTACAGAGAATTACCTGACCCTCCTCTAAGGGTGCGTTGTTTATAATAAACCTGCTTCTGTGTTCACCTATATACAATAAACCTCTCTCCTCATTCGAGTATACAAAAATGAGTAGAGCTTCCAGGGTGCTGGTACACCTGCATCCCAGCACATAGCCCATCTGATCCTAGCTTTTCTGTACATGTGTCTGTGTGTCTGTCTTTTCTTTGTTATGGCCTTGCCCCAGTCAGGTTAAATACAAAGCTGCACAGGTCATGACAATCTATGTCAACCCAGAGATCATTCTCTGTTAGGTGCTGATGCTTTTATTTTATAGATGAGCAACATTTAGGCTGCATGATAATTAAAAAATTTCATAAAGGTAACATTATGTATGGGATCTAAGTCTATGTGCACTCAACAATGTCGTGATGAGGGATAAATACATTCCTTTTATGCCTGCAGAAATTATATTCTAAAAGTTCATATAAATGTGTGTGTGCATGCACATGTACACATGTGCATGACTGTGTGTGTGTGTGCATGTGTATGTGTGTGGATAGAGAGAAAGAGAGGGAGAGGCGGAGAGGGAGAGACAGAGAGGGAGAGGGAGAGAGAGTGAGAGAGTAGCCTTGAATCCTTGAAACAATTGAGTCTAAACAATAAAACTGCAAGTTTCTGTACTTTGTTATCATCTTTTCCAAAAGAAGGTTGGAGAGCTGTAGAAGCAGGTTGGCTTTGACTATTCATTAAGCAAACGAAAAATAAATGAATTCTTTATTTAGGCCTAGATCCTTTGTTCTACCTATTGAGAACAAATTCAAGCAATAGGTTTGGTGGGATTTATTTTCCTGTTTTCTTTATCTCTTCATTGAGAGGTACAAACAGCAGATATAAAGGACCACATCATGTTGCCATCCTGGCATATCTCAGAGCTTGACTGACTTAATCCCAGGCATCTGTGAGCTGCCCATGACCCCCATGTAATACCTCCAAACTAGTAGGTAAATAAATGTCAATCTCACAGGCACACACACACACATTCAACTATGAGGTTAATGTTTATTTTAACAAACTATACCAGCTCAGGGCTATGGTAATGCAATTTTCATATATTATATATACTAATTATTATGGTAAGACAGGAAAGAGAAGTCTAGACCTGCCTTTATTCTCACAGGCAGATATCAATTCACATCACCTGCAGGGACAGTTGTGAATTTTCTCTGCTGCTGATTACCTGGATCCCCATCTGACCCCATGCATTCAGAATAAACAGTTATAAATGCCTATCAACTTGTCCTGCTAAAACATCCCACTCCTCTTCCCCCAGGCACCTGGGTACACTCCCATCGTGGGGGATCCCATGGGGTTACACCAACACTTGTCCAGGAACAGACACTTTCCTTACATCTTCCAGCACGTCATGTCATTTAAAACACTATTAACCTATGCTCTCCTTCCAGAATAGTCTGACTGGACTAAATGTTGATTGTTAATTTTGAAAATGGGGGAAAATCATTCTAAAAGTCTTGTGATGTTAGATACTTGTGTGGTACTTCAAGCCAGCAAGTCTAGTGTTAAGCAGTTAATCATGGGAGCAGTTAATCATGGGAAGCACCCTAATTAAGTCAGATTACTTGTAAACTTGTCTCTAACAAAACCAAATGTTTGGTCAAATCAACTTCCCACACAGGAACATGATCTAAAACACAAAGAAAAATTTGTAGTGAGAATCTCTGAAACCATTTGACTGCATCGTTGCTGCTCAGAGCCTCTGATTCCATGTGGAACAGGGACACACTAGCTCTCTGTAGTTTGTAAGACTCTGAAAAGCTTCCCAAACAAGTATATTTTAGGAATTTAAGTGAAGTAGAAATGAATGATAAGTAGTTCATACTTTTAAAGCTACTTTCCAACAGAGGAGACCCACAGGTAAACCATAATTAACAGAGCAACTGACCAGTATGTTCAGTAGAGATCTGATTATTGTGCTGGGGTAGCAATGGAGTATGCAGATGGGACATGGAGTCTTCTCGGTTTTCAGTGTTGAGTCTCTGTCAGAATCTACCATAGTGAGACAGTAGAGGAACCATGCCATTAAGTATGACGAGACTGGAACTTGAATGAATTAAAAACAGAAGTATTTAGGGTCTTACTTGATATCGGGAACACGGTGTAAGACCCTCACTCCTTATTCTCAAAGGAGCAAGAAGAAATTTCCTAGAGGAATGTTTTCCCAGGAAGATAGTGGCCTACCTCTCTCCCACCTGGGAGATTCCGAGCACAAGGTCATTTAGCTCAGCCCAGCCAGACACCTGGTACAGGCTAATAAAGATGGCCTAACTCAGGAACAGTGGCCTTGCTCTAAGAACAAGGAAAAAGCTGACTTAGCAGAATGGGAGGGAGCAAAAGTCCTTGCACCCGTGCCAAAGCAGCTTCAAAGAGTCTCTTTGTAGTTATGCCTTTAAAAGCTTACCCCACAGAGGAGATACAACTCCTCTCTCTACCTGGCTGTGATGAGGTCGGAGATGAGTTGCAAACATGTTTGTATTATGCTGATTAAACCTTGCTTATTACAGTGTGGGCCTCTCTGGTGGTCTCTTTCTGGGGGTTGTAATCTGGGCACAGCAACAGCAGGAGATGAGCCAATGGACTTGGTCTGTGGGGAAGAAGGTGTGCCAAGGACTTGCACTTCCCTACGGAAAGCAGCCTATTTAAGACCATGGACTTCCAGGAAGTATATACACTCTTGAAGCTCTACAATGCATCAAGTAGCTGGAGGGCCATGTGAGGGGTGATGGAAGACAGAAACAGTTTTGGTTTGAAAAACAGAATTTGGAATTACTCTTCAACTGGACCTTAAGAGTAGAAGGAATGAGAATATGAGCAAAGAGGTCAAGACCATGAAGGGTTCATCCACTGAAACAGTTTACCTGAGCTAATGGGAGCTCACCAACTCCAACTGGACTATGAAGGAACAAGCATAGGACCAAACTAGCCCCTTTGAATGTGGTTGACACTTGCATGGCTGGGGCAGACTGAGGGGTCACTGGCAGTGGCACTGGGATTTATATCTACTGCATGTACTAGCTTTTAGGGATCCTATTTTCTTTGGATGTATACCTTGCTCAGCCTAGATGTAGTAGGGAGTGTTGTGATCTAGCTGCCCTCACTCCCCCTGACCTGCAGCGGAACTTCTTTGTGGTCTGTAATTGACAAGGATGTTTGTGTTCTTTCTGGCCGGTCATTTTCCACAGAAGCAGTAGAGGTATAAAACGCTTTAGCTTGGGGCAAAATAAAGGTTGCTGTTCTTCCACCTGAAAAGAAGCCTCCCTGTCTCAATCCTGTGCTGGTGGGGCAGGGAGGGCCTTGAATCTTCCACAAAGCAAAGTGCCATACCCTCTCTTAGGATTAGAGAAGGTTGGTATGGGAGGGTGTGTGGAGGGAATGGGAGGAGGGGAGGAAGTGCGAATTTGGATTGGTATTTTTTTTAAAAAATCTAACAAAAAAATTTTTTTAAAAAAGATTTGGAATTAGAGGTACTCTTTAGACATTTTGGTCACCCTATTAACATCCCTGGTTTGTGATAGGCAGTAGACACTGTTGTTCTGGTTCTATGGCAGGCATAGCCCTGGCTGACACAGGTATAACCCAGGGGTGTGAGAAGGAGCATAATAATTTATGATTTTAGGGCTCTGATAACTCCAGTAGCCTCTCAGGAGCCTGCTGCCAACGTCCCCTTGCCTCTTCCACAGTGTGTTCCTGCACTGCCTGGCAGTGCACAAGCTGGTCCCCACTCCCTACAACCTGCTGTAGCTTCCATCTAGAACCAAAGGAGGAACACTATTGTTTGAAATGTGGTCTTTAAACTATTTACTCTCTATTTTTGTCGATTACTAAAACACATCTGTTCTCCAACTTCATGCTGGATAGCTAACCCAGGTCTATCTGCTTACTACTCACAATCAAAAGCCTATGTAAGACACATTTCTAGAATATGCCAGCCATGTTACAGCTATCTTTCCCTCTGTATAGCTGACACTTTGTTCTTGCATGACCAATTGCCAGAGATAAGTAACTAGATTATGTTCCCTACCAAATTTATTTTTAATATATTATAATGGATATAAAGAGGTC